>MU183556.1:166033-190993 GCA_016904865.1 Pissodes strobi
TATTGGTATTTTTAAAAACGATTTGTTACAGCTCTACATCTCCCTCTGCATTACCTATTACTCGCTTAGGGTTTAAATTCATCAAAATGACTTCTGAAGATATTTATTGTATGATATGGTATCTTTAAATTTGTGAGTGAAATATGTCACTCCAGATTTTTCACGGAAGCCCCGATTTTGACTAGAAATATGCTGATAGTGTACGCCTTAAAAGCTGATATATTGACAAGAGCATTTTGAACATGTCATGTATTGTGAAATGCAGCAGAACAGCGTTTCCCAAGATGAAGTTTTAGAAATATGATGATGTCATTTACAAGATAAAAAAAATACTGCAGGAGAAATGGTTAAATCCATTTTAATTTTTAAGGGACGCTAAACTATGAATTTATTCTAATATTTCGTAGAAATAATAGAGCAGCATTTAAGGTCCATAATTAAAATAAACGGATAATTATCTGTCATTTAGAAAATATGAAATATCAGGAAAACTCTCTCTCAAATACAAGTAAGGGAGATCGACCCTAGTTGTCGTAGGTGAAAGTTGTCGTAATCGTTATATCGCTAAAAGTATTTCTCAAACCGATATTTTCTGAATCGATATAGTTACCTCATCTCTAATCTATAACATCACAAGATGGCGTTATCTAAAGAGCATGTGAAAGACGAAGCTCCTGAAAAAGTTTCATTTATTTGTTGCAAAAAAGTTTTCAAGTGTAGTATTGTGTGTAAGGTGTGGTGGTATCTTCCACGGCTCCTGTGCAGTGCGACATTGAAAGGAAAAAGTATCTTTTATCGATAAAACTCGTGTCGTTTGTTGCGACACCGACGACGCTAATAACGATGGGAATCAAGCTGGCAGAGGAGACAACCCAGACTACAAAACAGAAACAGAGGTTGATACATATCTCAAAAAGCTAGTAGCGGCTGAACTCACCGACAAAAATAGAATCCTCCAAGAAAATGCAAACTTATGGAAGGAAAAATTTATTGATGCTACAGAAAAAATCAGTTTCCCGCCAAAACCAGGAAAAAGGTAAACAAAAACTAATTCCTTTCCTCTCTTCCACACCTGATTAATCAGATGATAGTGGCGTTATTGTCCTTGAAGTGGACGTTCACGAACCAGTGTTACCAACCAAAGCAAAGAACCCAGAAAAGGAACTATGTGGACAGACCAAAATCGGCAAAACCACAGCTGAAAATGACAACCCTGTTTGTCTCTGGGTTATATCCAGATACAGAGGACAAAACCATTTTGGAATATCTGAAAAGTCAAAACCTTAATGACAAGTGCATATGTGAAAAATGAAAACCGCCAAACAGAAGAAATATAGCTCCTTCAAACTGTCCAACAGCGCCCATCTCAAATGGCCAGAACTCATTCAAGGATGCAGCAGAACATCTAGTCCATGTGTTGCACATAAATACCCACTCAGTGGAAAATAAGGCTGAACTGCTGGAAGCTTTCTTGGAACAAACATATTTTAACATTGTTTGTCTGTCTGAATATTGGCTTAAGTTTGAAGAAGCAAGGGTACTGCAGATTGGATCCTACAAAGAGGCCAGTATCTACTGCCGATCAACCTATACGGGTGGAGGTGTGGCTATATACGTTAAGAGTTGTTTGAATGTAATAATGTATTATGTTAATAAGTATTGTGTAGAAAAATGTTTTGAATGTTGTGCTGTATTTGTTAATGATTTTAATTTTTATATTTTGGCAATTTACAGAGCCCCTTCGGGGAATTTTGAAATATTTTAAAATTTATTGAAATCAGTCTTGAATAAAATTGCTGTTAATAAGAATGTTTTACTAGTTGGAGATTTTAATTTTTAATGTCCATTTTAATACAGGCCGAAACCATGAACCATTATTTTATGTCAATAATCAATAATTGCTGCAGATGAAGACTATGTTAGTTGGGACTCTGCGAAAAACCGAAAGTAAAATTCCTTCAATATTCAAAAATTCGAGGTTACAATCTGCTTCAAGCAGCATTTTTGGCTATCGTAAGGATAGCTAGAGTTTTACTGTCATATATACTAAAACTGAAAAAAAAATCTGATATCAACATTTCATTTCAGTGGCCATGTTGAATGAATCTGGGGAATTAGCGTCGATGTAGTCGATGAATTGAAGTCTACTTATCATGCATCTTGATTTTGTTGCCGTTGGTCTCTTACGATTTTTTTTGCGATTTTGGATATTGCAACCATTAACTTAAACATTGTGTATAAAAGTAACACAGGCATTATTGAAGAACTCAGGATTTATATAAAAACTATGGCAGAAGACTTTCGCTCGTCAATTCGAATTTTGCCTTTTTCAATACGAGGTAAACGAGCGTATTTGCGTATAAAAGGGCCTCAACATGATTTGAAAGACGCAGCTCTTGAACCTTGTGGATTTTGCCCACAGGAAGACGAAGAAACGTTGCAATTTCCATAGAGCATACTGGCTCTTCATCCGTATAATTTTTCATGATGTTTAGTATGTTTTTGTTATGCTTTTTATATAATATTGGCCAGTTTTGCCAGTTTTTTTTTCATTTTTGTTTTTTAAACTATAAAAGCGAAACTATTTTTCTATAGAGATATATAATGTACAAAAATTTGCTTTTTTTTAAGAAAATCTTTTAATAAATTATTATACTTAAAACTATTATTTTCTGTTTTTTGCATAAAAAGTGTTTAAACAAATTTCGTTAGTTGGGATACAACCATGAGCGTAGACAGGGGGGGAATTTAACCGACTCATTTTTCAACATACCATTCGTGCCATGCCATTCAAGAGGGTGTCGAATCCTTGTTTTTTTTAACGATTTTAACGACTTTTGGGTAAAAATTGGGCGTGGCACCCGTAAAATTTTCCGCCTTCGGCGGCTTAGCCTCTTCCTGTGGCTGCCACTGCGGTCTTACCAACGGTTCGCCCTTCCTGAGAAAAAATCCTGTCTACGCTCATGGATATAACCAAACATGCCGCGCCGCGTGAGAGGAAATCTCACGCGTGAAATCTGGCGTGAATTTTTTGGGCGCGAGTTCTCCAGGGTTAAACAAATTTTGTGAAATTGCATTATGCCTCGTTCGATTTGATGTTCGAAACTTCTAGTACAGCGAAGAGAAAACCTTTAGTATAATACGTAATGCGAGAGGCGCGGATTGGGATACGGTAACTACAAACCTTCTTTCAGCGCGATATGACCATAATGATCAGTCGTGACTAAATAGATTGCTGCAAATGAAACTAGCACCGCAATAGTCTCAGTTAATCACGGAAACTGCTTACTCAGGGTAAAAGAACAGAAGAAATGCACTGACGTAACAACAACTTGGATAGAAATTAAGAAACATTTTTGGGCGGTTGGGAAACGGCTATTTGCTAAATAAATGTTAAAATAAAAGAAGTCTTAGAAAAACAACAAAAAATAATTGGCAAAGTTAAATTTTGATTACAGGGTGACCCGAAAATATAAATTTTTAGATTTATAAAGAACCAATATACGCATATTCTTTAAAACATTTCCGAAATTTCCCAAAAAGCATTTTTTTCAACAATAAGTTTTTTGGGCAAAATCAAAAAATAAAAAAAAAATATATGCAAATGTAAAATTTCTATTTTTGAGATACCTTGTAATCAAAACTTGTTTCTCGAAGTTTATTAAGACGCAGAAATTTGTATCAAGAATAAGTTTTTGGCATAAAATCGAAATAAAAAAAATGCAACTATGAAAAATTAGAGTTTTGAGGCATCCTGTAATTAAAACTTAAATTAAGTTAATGCTTTTGAGGTTTCTGATATGCAGATTTTTTTCTAAAAAATGGCGTGTGCTTAAAACCGCACGGCAGGAGTGAAAACTTCAGCAAAACAATACCTATAAAAGACTATATCAAATTAAAAACAGTCCACACGCGGTAGAAGTGAATGCTTCATAAAGCTAAGCCAAGCGGTCACCCATCGAAGTATTAACCAGGACCGAGGTTCCTTAACTTCACTGATCAGACGACAACTTTTTACCTTTTACTCTTGGCACGGATCCTAAACAGTAGAGCAATGGAGTAATAATGCGGTGCTGTGATTGGTGGGTTCAAGATTAAAGCATTTCTCGGTGGCAGCAAACAAAACTAACTAACTAACCCAAATTAAAAAAAAAAAAAACACGACCTTAAAAAAATATGTTTCGCCATTGACGGGAATTGAATCCAGGCCCTGCGTATTGTAATAATAATATCTGACCACTGCACTAACAGACTTGTTGATAGCAATTCACTGGACTGTAAAGACATGGGTAATTCTGATACATTCGGCATGAATTACTGTTTAATTAACTTAAACTAAACTCTGACTCAATCTACATAAGATTCTTAATGCAAACCATCATTTTTTTTTCAATCATATCACCCAAGTATATGCTTGTACACATTGTAACACCCCCTGACCTTCAGAACATCAATCACAGCACCCCATTTTACTCCATTGCTATACGGTTTAGGATCCGTGAATATGCTATCTCATTCTCTCGCATGCTACATCGTATAGATCTATATCTTTTTTGGTGTCGCCTTTTCCGTTTCCTCGTTTCCGTTTCAAATCCCACCCAACGGCGCTAAAGAAGTTTTAACTAAATGTTTTTTGCATAAAAGCCATATTTTTTTCCTATTTGCAACCTAAGCCTGTATTTCAGAATTGAGTGCTGATCCTTAAGAGTCCTAATTTATGGATTATTTTAAGAAGAAAATGTCATATTAACGTAGGTAGGAAACCATTTTATTTTTGAGCTACTGTATTTGGAAATTGTAAAGAGTCGGTTTTACCTGAATATTTTGGTTTTTTTTTGAATATGAGTATGTGTGCCGAACCCGCACGGTGAGACGTTGGTTTTTTATTTCTGAGGATGAAGTTTCACTTCTAGTGTGTGGTACACAAGTACACTTATTTTTTCGAAGTGAAACTTCTATAAGCGTGCTGGTTACAATATGTATGGAGAGCAAGCTGGCGAATGTGTTGCGCGAACGCTGACGCAAACGGCATGGCAGACGCAAGTAAAGACGGAGGCGTGTCACAGAAGTAGAAAAGGAGATATAACGTTGGTAAAGACATCTAATACACTGTGCAAGCCTGTAGGCTTTTTAATTCGGGAAGCACTTTAAGCGCGATATCCGACCAAGTGCTAGACACAAATCGAGCAAGCACCATTAACCCCAAGCCATCCCCCTAAACACTAAAATTAAAGTAAATAAAGTGGGAATCGAACCCGAAGCGAGCGCCATATAATACTAGAGATCAAGCAACGTACCAACATGCTACGAGATCTTCCATATAATTTAGTTTAAAACTTGTCGACAAGCGTGCGTTGCGCGCGTACCTAATATATGGTGCAGGCCAGTAGATTCTCAGTTTACCTCTTGTGCGTATGAAATTTCACTTCGTATGTGACCCATAAGCACACTGATTAAGACAGGTTTTTATTTTTCTTTAGGTTCTTTAAATAATGTGTGATTCTCGTTTCTTTTTGAAGTAGAGTATTGGATTTTTAAGTAATTTTACTTTTCATCATTCAACTATGCTTCTAATTTTCAACCGGGACTGTACTAAAAAATACAACAAATAAAAACTCGTGAAATACCAAAGAAAGTCTTAAAGGAGAACTTGCGACTATAAGTGCCAACATAGTTCTAGTAACAGCACTAGAATCTACGGGTGCAGCAGCTGGGTTCGAGAAAATAATTAAAATAGCTACTTTTTAAGTTGTTTTTTTACTAAATGCCAAAGTAAGAAAAATGTAGCTTGAAAACCACAATAAATATCATTTTCATAATAATGATTTTTTAGTAGTGCTGAAAAACATCTAATAGTCAGATACAATCAGATACAGATTTACATCGATTGTAATTTAAAGACGTTAATAATAAATTAAAATTGAGAAATTATTTCCTCACAATCTAATTGTTTCAGCTTAGTTTAAGCGAAATTTCCAGTCAGGCAATAGGCAGCAGAGCACGGAGGGTGAACTTTCAAACTATACTGTAAACGTAACAATAAAAACGAGAAGAGAAAAAAGGCCGTTCTGCCTTCCGGAAAGGCGATCCGTCTTGATTTCAGTCTGGAGTTTTAGCACATGAGAATTGATAGACGCCATTATTTCCTTTAATATTGGTTCACTTGTATTTTGAGGTAAAGTAGAGATTGAGACTTACAGTAGGAATATTATTATTCTCTAAAGCACCGAACATTAACAAAAGACTAGAAGGTCCACTCTCAGTAGACACTGTTGATGTAGCGTCTACAAAGGCAAGACACCAGACTTTAGACCAGACGGGGTGAAACGTGGCACGAGGCCTGAGCGGCTAACCGGCCTGGGGCAAGGAGGCAAATACTGGGGGCGGCACTTAGAGTGAACCTTCTAATCTATTGTTAATGTTCGGTGTCTACAGCACCCCTCACTGAAAAAAAAACTACGACATAAAAAAACATAAAAAAAAACTTTAAAATACTTTGCCCTTAATTTCGTTATCCTCCGGACAGGGAGAAAGGGTCAAGGGAGCTACACATGTACTTGCCTTAAATATGTAGAGTTAAGGGATTTTCAGGATCTTAAACTCCAATTTTGTTTCGAGACTATGCTTGTCGTTACATTCATCTCGAGTGAGATTTTAACATGGATAGTCTCACGGTTGAGGCATACCTGGTTTAAGTGTAGTGGTACCATACTCTGATGCATTATATATCCATTTCTTAGGGTAACTAGACTCTGTGGATTAAGATCCTTCTTTGTTTATCTTAGAGGTTAGAAACGCTTTCAGCTGTTAATTTTGTAATTAAAACTTCTTTCCTTCAGCTGGTTTCGATTTTTGATTTTTCAAGAAGGGACAGTGTGAAAGTGTGAAGGAAAGTGAAAATATTTGTGAAGAAAAACTCAAGATATGAAACAATTAGTATTACCTTATTTTATCATTAATACTTCAAGGTGGAAGTTGTTTGTGGCCAGATACCATCATAAAATGCCGTGCTGTTTCAGTTTTCGTTGATTTTCTTTAATGTAACATTCATTTTTCTTAAGTAATTTTCTTTGTGACATTTTATTCCAGGAATCATGTCGATCGACATTTTGACTTGACATTTTGCTTTACACGTATCATAGAGGCGCATTTTTGTGACACTCTCCAATCAACTAGGAATGCGTGCTCCGATTAACTGTGATATCGATAAATATTTGCTTTTAAGACGGTTTGCTGTGCGCTATTATTAAAGATTACGGGGGCGGTATTAAGCATGCTTGCCGGCATCGCAGTGTTGACAAGAGAAAATCCGAAGATATAGGTGCATGAGTTCCGATATCGGATGAGCATTTAAAAATTCTTTACACGAATAGTACACTATGTAAAAATCGACCTCTCCTATTGGTCGATTCATCTCGTATTACGATATGTCTGCGTGATGCAATCGATTTCTACCAAGAACTCTTATGGTGTAGAGGTTTAGATCGTTGGGTCTCTTCTGGAAAACGCGGGTTCGAACCCCGTTGCTTTTTTTAATTTTTTTTAAAGGTTATGTTTTTAAACAGCTTTTTTTCTTGATTTTGGGTATGTCTTGGGTTAGATTGGGTTAGCACCTGGTTAGTTTCCTTTACTTGAACCCCCGTAGCGAGCGAAGCGAGCGGAGGGCCATGCGGATCGACCAATGGGAAAGGCCGATTTTTATATAGTGCACTATTTGTGTAAAGGATCTTATAATGCATCGGATGACGTCATGCTTGTCGGAGCAGGTCCCTGTAGTGCAACGTTGTATTATTACGACTATTGTACTTGATTTATAACAGATATTTATTGACAATTAGATACTATCTCTTTGATTTGTTTGATATAAAAATTGGCTAAAATTTTCTTAACTCATTTTATTTTGTTGCGAGGCCTAAGCCAAAACGAGTTCAATACTACAGCTTGGAAATATTCTGACTTGTGTCGTTTACAATTTGGTGGCGCCTTTTAGTCTGCACGTTGTGAAAACAGTTCGTTCCGGCTCATGCATGTTTAATGGTAAATTTCTTTAGCTTAAGTTTATTCGCTCTCAGTTTCTTCTAATAAATAAAATTTGAACATAAAAAAGCGTGGCAATCTTTTAACATATCAAAAAAAGCGAAGCATTTTTAATCTCTTCCAATGTCGAGATATGCCGAGTATTTAAGATATAAAATAAAGATAATTATTATTAGCAAAAGTCAACTTTAAATTTTGTATCAAGTTGGAAAGAGATAAATCAATTAAAGAAACTGAAAACCTTACCAAGAGCGGAAAGGTAAACTGCAAATAGTGCTAATATTTGATCCACTTGATTGTTGTTCATATTTTACTATAAAGGCATGAATACTCCTCCGACAATTACAGCGGACAGGTTTAGGCTGGAATGTATTTAGGTAGGAAATTAAGAAAAAAATATGAAAATTGGTTAGAACAGATCCAAGAAATGATGAACTTTAAAACGTTCAGATGACACATAAAGAACATACCAAGGCTATCAAAATTGAAGAACATGCATTTTGTACCTACTAACCCAAACTAACAAAGGTTTTTGCTGTTGTTACTTCTACCAAATTGAATTCCATTCAAACATCCTCTGCAGAGGCAAAATTCAGTACACTCAGTATTTACACTCCACTGGAGATCTATGCATCACTTTTAGGAATACATCTGGATAAAACAGTAAGTAAATATGATTCACTAAGAACTTACGGCATAAATTATTGGACAGATTGCAAAATAGATATTTCTAACAAATTTTAGCTGTGCAAATATAAATCTCTCCTTTTCGCCGAGCCAGGGATACCACCCTGTCCAACCAGGACAGAGACACTCTAAGGAATTCATTAAAAGTTCCTCAACAAAGGCCACAGCTGACTAATTGAACCATAACAGAAAGGCTGTCGGAATCATGGTAGGCTTATTTACCGGTCACTGTCGACTGAAAAGACATTTAAGTCTGATGGGTCTGGCAGATGAAATCCTATGCAGGTTCTGCCAATAAGAAGAGGAAATTGCAATCCACGTTCTGTGCCAACTGATCTCAAAATGGAAACGCTTTTTTTAAACTGGACGAAGAGTAGTTAAAAGATGAATTTAGCTGGGAAATGAAAAAATATAGCTGTTGTGACTATAATAATTCCCTATTCCCTTCGAAATATTCAGAGGTTTTCATCATTTATAAAATCATTAATATTTACTTCAAGAATGTTGCGCTGTCTTAACAATTAAGAATCAAAGAAGCGATAAAACCGAAACCGAAACCATACACGATCAAAGAAGCAAAAAATTATAGATAAGTAAATCTTAAAAAGATGGCCTTGCCGAAGAATTGTCAACTACCTTAATATTATACTGAGAATAAAAGTCAGAATTGAAAACTCAATGAATTTAAGCTTTGGTGTAATTTTTTTATTAATTTAGACCCTAAAACCCATTTACAAAATTATTATTATAAAATTGTCACCAAACTAGCATCTATAATTCCTGCCAGTATACAAAATTAAAAGAGAGCATTAGGGTCGGAATTGATACCTCTGCCAGAATTTAGTTTGAAGAGTTCTGTAAGGCCTTTTACACAGGTCAACTGACCCAAACTATTTTAAGCCTATGGATGTTTCAATTTTTAAGAAAAAGAGGGAAAATATGAGAAGTATTATTTACATATTAAGTTGAATCTGAATATATTGTTAACTATAGACCACCGCCGTGGAGAAGACAGGTACCAGCCACTATATGCCAATGGGTACAGACATGCCTAGAAAATAGGATAATAACATCATCCTCAATCAAAGCCATGATCGTAGCTAAAATAGGTAAAGAATGCCCCAAGGGGGAGTTTTATCTCCACTGTTGTGGGCGATCCTGGTAGATGATTTGCTTCAAAATCTATCTGCTTAAGGTTTCTATAGCTAGGATATGCAGATGATAACTTAGTGACTGTGGTACGAGGAAAATGTACCGACACACTCTCTGAGAGAAGTTTGTTGTAAACGCAAATAGCTCTCAAGTCAACGCACAAGAAACAATAGTGATATCCATTATACGAAGGAGAGTCCTGAGAGGCCTAAAACTAATAGCTCTCAACAAATAATCAATTCCCTTTTCCACAGAGGTGAAATACTTAGGAATCATTGATCAAAAGCTGGAAAGTGAAATGCACGCATCCAAAATGTTACACAGAAGGCTGCGATAGCATTACGCAGGTGTAGAAGAATGCGTGAGATAAACTGGGGTCTAAGCCCTAAGTTGATCATATGGTTATACAGGAGGGCGATGAGACCTATGATAACATATGGAGTAATGAAGACGATGAGGATATTGTGTCGTGCCAAGAAAAGCGTGTCAGTGTGCCACGGGAGCCAAGAACTTAAAGCTTAGGTCCGTAGCCCACTGACTCTGGCAAGGACATGCACCAATAAGCAACAGTCATAAGGGAAACGCTCATCTGGTATACTGATGGCTCGAAGATCCATCCAGGGTGTCGGAATCGATATATATGAACAAAGAACGGCATAAGTCTTCCACTATATATGGTAAATCTAGCTAAGGCTAGGCTAGGAAGTAACTGCCATAGAACACTGCGCTAAGGAAATGGAGAACAGAAAAACTACCAATAAGACGGTGGCTATCTACTTCGATAGTTAGGCAACACTAAAGGCATTAACACCAACAGTATAACATCCAAATTGGTAGAGAGTTGCTGCAAGGCATTGAACGAGCTAGGTAGTCAAAGCAAAGTGACTCTAGCTTGGGTTCCGGGGGACGAAGGTCTCAGTAAATAACCAAAGCAGGCTCGGTACGGGCTTTTGTTGGAACTAGAACCCTTTTGTGTGGTGGCCAGGTGTACTAGTAAGCCAACGCATTCGTTACGAAATCAGCAACAACCAAGTCTCAGGTATGGTGGGATGTTCAACCAGGACAGAGAGAAGCTAAGGAATTCATTAAGAGTTCCTCAGCAAAGCTCACAGCTGACTAACCAAGCCACAACAGTAGGTTTATTGATCGGCCACTGTCAACTGGAAATATATTTAAGTCTGATGTGTCTGGCAGATGAAACTATATGCAGGTTCTGCCAAGAAGAGGAAACTGCAACCCACGTAATGTGCCACGGTGAGGATATCGTTAGAACACGCTTATAACAAATGGGCGAAATCAATCCAGTAGCTACATGCTATACTGAGGAATTATTACCGAGGGTATGGAGTATAATTATTAGAGATACATAACTAGATGTGGTACTCTAAAATCAGGGAGAACCACAATAAATCTTACAGACCGTGGTGGTGGAAAGGCCACTTTTGGCAAACTCTCAAATCGTTCGTAAAGGTAAGTTAACTTACAGGAGGTATTGCCCAAACACCTAATAATTTTTTGCTCATTTGATGATAAATACTTAAGATACGGAAAGCAGCTCAGTGCTTGCTGACTGCTTTTGACGTATATGGCTACGTGAGAACCTACCAACTTTGACGAAATTAACGAAATATTTTTTAAGGGTCCTCGACAAACTCATGTTGGTTGGAAAACTTCCCTCTGAGGTTTGTATAATATTTCATTTACAAACACACCGTTACTTGAAAATTCAAATGTAGTAAAAATGTTACAGTTTTTGATTTTTTATCCCACCAGAACTCAAAGAAGCTGCAGAAAAAGCAGAAGCAAGTTTACTTCCGGGGAAATGTAGGGGGAGATGTGAAAAATCATTCAAGGTTTAAACTACCGAAAATTGGTGTTTAGAATAAAATGTTAAGAAAATCGCATCGGAGACAGTCTTAATGGCATATTTTTTGTGACATGGCAAAGCTGAAAAAGTCCTCTACTCTCTGGGCTATGTACAGCATGATACGGGCCATGCTTGATTTAACAGAAGGGATTTATACATCAACATGTAACAAGCTCCTTTTTGAAACGCCAGAATATAGGCTCTAGGTCAAAGAAATCTACTATCTTACCAGACAAAATATAGAGGATATTCTAAGTAAAACACCCCGAGAGTACCTTGGTATCAAGGTTGAGCTTATAATAGGTGTATCTGGAGCATGCCGGACTAAGGAATTATTAAAAATAAAAACTACGCATATTGGTATTTTGAAAAAGAAAATTTCCGTCAAAAACTTATAAAAGTAGATCGCTCATGATAACTGACATAAATTGGATAAAGATTATGAAATAATTTATCCAGGTGCGAAAAGATATTCAAAATGAGAGACCTTTGGTACAATATCGTTCGGGAAAGGCTCAAAATCAACCATGTCCGAATTTCCTTACAAAATTGCTTTTTAAAACTTCCAAAGGCGGAAACGTGTGATCATGCTTTCAGAAGAACGGCAGCTACGAGGCTGGTTAAGAGCGGATTAGATATTTTACAGCTAAAGCGCCTAGGGGGATGGAGGTCCAGTACAGTTGTTGAAAGTTTTGTAATTGCAGCTGTAGCTAACTAAACTTAAGCTGCAAATATGATATCTTCAACAGCTTTGCCATCGTTCTCCTGTGGCAATTCAAGCTTTCTACCTCTTGTTGTTAACATTACGAGACCTGACTTTGGACAAGACATAACACGTGATTTTGGGTATTTTTTATATAAGAATTATTCAATAAAGATATTAAATAAATATTTTGCTTTATTGAATGAGGGAGAGAAATGAGAGAAGAACACGAGTGGGAGAAATGAGTGAGGGAAATGGAAGATGGAAATGGGTGGGGCAATAGAAGAGGGAAGTAGAGGTAAAATACATAATACGAAAGAAGAGATGATGAGTGGCGGAACGAACCTTTTTATAAGGAAAACTGTTACTGATGCAAGTTGCACCTATAAATTTTACGTGCATATTGTTAAATATGTAGGTTAGTTAGAAAAAATTAATGATTTTCCTTCATAAAAGTTAAACTATGTGTGATCATTTGGGCTTACAAGGTGATTTATAATTTATTTTTATTATTCGTAAATGCATTACAATTTGCTCGGTTAAAAAGTAGTTATTTTTCAGCAAATAAAAAGAGAACAAATTTTAAGCCATCACGAGACAGGCAATATTTCTTTCATCGCATTCTATTAAAGTTGCATGATTTCTACCACATCTGCATTTGTATCTCAATTACGTTTTTAGAATTGTTAAAATTGGAATCGCTGATCCGTTGGCTACGCAAACCTCAACTAATGGATAACCATCAACTATAGTCTAGTTTATTCAGTGTTTAATGTTTGGCTTGATTTCCCTAAAGAAATTAACGTAGCGTCAAGACGAAAAGTACCTTCAAACAGAAATCTCTCTCGTCTGCCTATCTTGTCTTCGTCTCGCTGCATTTTTTCTTTCTTTGTTTGCGATCGTGTTTTCTTTCACACTGAAATGGAGAACACCGGCAGACTCGATATCAGCATGATACCAATAAGATCTCGGCAGGGGAGTTTTAATACACTACGATTTGTCATGGCGATTGTTAATCTCAATCGGGGTACACACGGAAAAAAAATGCCTCAACGTTTGTACTAAAAATCAAACTAGTCGCATTAGAGACTCCGTTACATTATTAATTAATTACCTAAGGGGGAGGAAATAAGTATGGTGAAAATAATATAATACCCATTGTAATGCTAGATTTATATTCAATTCAATTCAACATCTGAAATTGATATTAAATTAAATACAGTATTGGTCATAACCTCCTGAGATTTGACGTCCATTTAAATGGACCCCCACGTTTTATTTATTTTTTCGCCAAAAATCATAATTACGGCGCGAACTCCCTCAGTCCACTATAGTGGACATACAAATCAATATGCATCGCCGTGACTTATTTGAAACGCATTTCATAGTGTTTACCGTTAGTATTACCAGGTTATAAGGTGACGTCTCTTCGGCGAGACACAATTGATTTTTAATTAGACTTTTAGTTTAGAATCATAGTGCATGCTTTCAAGCACTTTCGAAGGTTTAAATTTTTTACATCTCTGATTTTCACGTAAAAAGACTACGTCCATTTTAATGGACGCGAGGACGCAAACCATGCATAATTTCAATAATTATGGATTTTTGTTTTAGCTATTTTTGACAATAAAACATATACAAGGCCTGGGGATGATGATAAAAAACTCTTAGAATGTTTAGAAAACTTAGATCTATCTGATTGTGACGACATTTCTGGTAACGACTATGAAGGCTTCATCGAACCAGATGATGAAAATGTTACTACGCCTAAGTCCTGATTTGATGAAGATTTTCCTTTAGCTGGCACTTTCTCGAGGAGCCGGACCTAGAATTGCAATTTGAAGATAACTTAGATGATAAACCACTAAGCGAAATCAAGACGAAGATACTTCAACAGAAATCTAGTATCGATGCCAAACGCTTTCCATGGAAAATGGTCACTTTTGTCCCTCCAGAGGTCAACTTTGCTGGGTATGAAGAAACCTTTTACGAGAGGCAAAACCGGAATATTGCCGACTATATGAGCATGTATTTTGAAGATAAAAAGTTTGAAAATATTTATAATTGCACGAATGTTAGATATTTTTAAGACAAGGGAAACTGTATGAATCTGAAGACCAACGAAATATTTTTTTTTCGGAATTTCGATTGCCTCAAATGCCCCTAAATTAAGATGCATTGGGCTAAAATGACTAAAGTTAAGAGCATCGTTAGTTCGATGACATGCGATAGATATTTCCAAATAAGGAGTAACCTTGTTATCGATGCTGATGTACCTGAAAATGAACGAAAGGCTGATAAACTTTTTAAGGATCGTCCACTAATTAATGGAATTAAAAAGCGTTGCACATCACTTCCCAGAGATCAGGAGGTTGCGGTTGACAAACAAGTGATTCCACCGGAATGCCGCATGAAGCAATTTGCCCGTGGTAAGCCTAACCCAGAGGGCTTACAGTTTTTGTATGTGCTATTCCCAAAGCCTTTATACTAGAGTTTGACATTTATCAAGGCAAACACACTTTCCTCGATAATGAAATTACAAGTTTAGAAGTCATTTGCTGTTGTTATAATTAGTGCAACATTAACACACGTTATCGTGGACTGGTATTTCACCACCATACCTCTTATGGAGTACATGCTAACTAAAAATATATGTCATTAACTAGCATAATAATGAAATCCAGAGTACCCAAATCAGTTAATTCAACATTGGACAAGATAGTGAGTGGCTCGATTAAGACCTGGTTTCTCAGAGCAAGATGTAAGATCTGACGGAAAAATAAATATGTAAAATGTTATGATATGAAATCAGTTATTTTAGCCTCATCTTCCCTATAAATAAAGCCTTCGGATGAATGCAGACGCTAGTCATAAAAAGATACCAAATATTTGCAAGTACCTAGGCCATACATTATCAAAAATACAACGAGTGTATGGAGGGAATAGATTTAATAGATAGGATCATGAGTTGTTGCCGAATGGAAGCTAGAAAATAAAAGTTTTTTATGACAGTGGCACAAACACTAGAGATCCTATGGCACTCGAAGAGTGAGAAGAAGTTGATTGACAGGGTGCTTAAATAGTTGTAGGTTAAAATTAGGGGGAAACAGATGTCCTGGGAGTGAGTTCCACAGTGATGCAGTGCGCCGGACAAAGGCGTTCTTGTAAAGCGATCTTCTAGGTGTTTCCAGTTGTACGACGAACTGGTGCGCTATTGCCGTCTGTCACAACTGTCTGACAGTCGTTGCTGGGGACGGGATGATGCGGGCCAAATCCTGGGAATATCTGCCGTGAAAATTTCTGTAAAAGAGGGATATCTCGGCTACATGTCTGCGGTGTTCCAGAGTATCTAGATTCCGGATCAATTCCGGGTAGCAGACGAGACGCACAACTCTCTTCTGAATGGAATCCAGCAGCTTTATGGTGTGCTTAGGTGAGGCACCCCAGATGTGTGAGCACAATTCTAAGCACAGTTTTATTTGCGCTTTGTGAAGCAAGAGCAGCTGCTGTGGTGTATACAGTTTTTTGTTGCGAAATAGCCCACCAAGCTTCTGCGAGGCTGATTTTGCGATGTTAGCAACGTGGCCATGTCAGGACATATTGCTGTTGACCGAGACACCCCAGTAATCCGCTTGACGATGATGAAGGAATGGTCGATCCTGCCATAATGATATCAGAGCCCGCCGTATTGGCTTTCTTGGTAAACGTGGCTGCTTGGGTTTTTGCTGCATTGACCTGACCAAGTTCCTGTCGCCCCAGGTGCGCACCTTCTTCATATCTTGATTAATTGTTGTAGTCTGCTCCTTTCCGCGGTCATAAGTCTCAGTCGCAGGTAAAGGTTTTTCTGATTTAAATGGGGAGACAAGGGTACTGTCATCTGCAAAGTCGTAAACATGATTATTGGTTTCGGTCCGCAGGTCATTAATATAGATGAGGAATAGAGTTGGTGAAAGTATTGCGCTCTGAGGCACTCCCGCATTAATGTTGAATGTCTCTGAGATGTGTCCATCAACTGCAATGTGCAGAGATCGTTTTTTTTTAAGGAAACTCGCAAGCCAGCTGCAGAGAGACGCTGGCAGTCCGAAGGATGGTAGTTTGTTGAGCAATCCGTCATGCCAAACTCTGTCAAATGCCTTGGAAATATCCATCAACGTAATCGCTCAAGATTCTCTGTAGTTTTCAATTGCCCTACTCCATATATTATTATGAGTGACATAGGCCTGTCGATCTCTGTTTGCGGAAGCCGTATATCGCTAATTATTCTATTAGTCTCGAAGTACTTGAGTAGTTGTTGATTGATTACATGTTCTACGACTTTGAAGATTATTGGAAGCAAGGCAATTGGGCGATATTGAGGGCGTGGTTTTCTTGCCTTTTTTGTAACAGGTTGTGCTCGAGCGAATTTTCGAGAAGATGGGTAAAGCCTTTTCGGTAAGACAGAGAAAAAGTCTAGAACAAATGGGTGTTAGTTCGTTGGCGCAGTTCTTTAACAGGATGTAATTGTGTACTGGTTAGGATTTGTGGTTAGAAAAAGATCCAAGAGAAATTAGAAAGGACCTTCCTGGACTATTTTCCAAATTCAAAGAAAATTACGCATAATTTATAACTTTTTTTATTAAACCTTATTTGGATAGGGCAAATAATGTTGTAAGTACTATTTAAATACCTTAACATGAAATACCGTTGCTAGGTAACGTTTTACATCTCTATGTGTCATCCTTCTCTTTCCATGCAAATTTCTGTGCGATGAGTAAATTCCCTGCCTACGTATATCAGACATGTTTCCCTTATGACATTTTCCAATTCATCATCATTTCGAAAAGACCTCCTTTTGTACATATTTTGTTTTAAAATTCCCCCAGGAAAAAAATCCGTCATAGCTAACTCTGAGAATCGTGGCGGCCAAGGAAATTTAGAATATTTTCCTATCCATCTGCCTAAAATAAAATGTGACATTCTCTAACTTCAGCTGTAAAGCGAATTGATGCTCCATCTTGCTACAAAACCAAACGAGACCTTTCACTAAGGTGTAATTTCTTGTTGCAATACGTTTAAGTATCCTCTAGCGTTTGAACCGTGACGAAAAAAGTAAAGCCCAATCAGTCTACCATTAAAAATATCATACCATGCATTAATTTTTATACAGTACTGGTCCCTACATTCTATTGTAAAATTTCGTCAGACCACCATCAACAATTCTGAGATGATACCATTCCATTAGAAGTTAAGCTGGCTTCATCTATAAACATAATGTACTTGTATTCGCGCACAAAATTCCAGCCTTGAGGCAAAATCTCTTCCCTTCAATGTACTAATGAAGGTGGAAATGTTGTTTCTTGAGAATTTTTCTTACAGTTCTGTTGGCTACATCTGTCCTTATGACTATTCCAGCTACACAAGTGGCATTACGCTCCACAACATCAAGTAAAATATATTCCTCCTTTTCAGCAATTATCCTTGCAACTTATAAGAACCCAATTTTTTTTACCGATTCAAACAAAGTCATATCACAACCTTCCTTAAATATCCCTTAAAAGCCTATAAATTTTTAAGTCTTATACAGGTTTCGCAATAGCCTCAATTGCAACAAATCCAATGAGACTTTCCACAAATATTGATGTTATAAACAAGCCAGCTGCATAGTTATTAAATCATTTACCAATAAATTAAAATAGGACAAAATCAATTTTAGTCATGGTAGCACTTTAGGAATAAGCAAGCCAAAAATATACTTTACAGAAGAATAGAATACGTACATTTTAGATGCTCATGTTCGATTTCTCTATCGAAAGTTTATAAACATCAATCAGTAAGTTTAATTCTAGGTACTTTTTATAGAGTTCAAAAATAGATGTTTGTCTGCTTGAGTAAGTGTACTAATTATTGGTGTTAAAAATGCCTTCCGCCTATTTTAATTCAGTGACCTATTTACGCTATAAATTACACGAGGTGATCTAAAAAATGTATATATTTATCTAGCAATGAAACAAAAAATATGCGATATTATTATTAGAAATGTGCGTAGCCTAGTATAAATTCATGTGTTGTTGCATAAAAATAACCCTTGATTCAAAACAGGTATCAACAGATTATTTTAACTAGTCAACACCTGTAAACTGACTTATTTTGAGATATTTTGCAAATTCCCGAAGAAAAAGGCGAAGCTAAATCTGGAGGATACGACGGATGAGCTGCTCATAGAAACTATAAAATATTATTTTGAACGTTGTGTAATAGAATTAATATTGGAGCTTAACTTAATTGCCATCTAGCTTCTCATTATTTTAATTTGGGAAGATATTAATATAAATTTTTAGTAAAACACTAAAATTAGTTAATACGTTTAGGACGGCTTCAGGTACCTATATCAGGCAATTATTAGAAAAAGTTGATCAAAAGTCAACGAAGATTCGGAAAACGGAAAAACCTATAAGTTATGCCGTAGATGCTGCTACTCCCAAGTACAAATAGCAACACTACATTCCTGATATAGTTTTAAGTAGCTAAGCATATTTATGATAGTAAACTTGCATATGGAACGCCGTTTTACTTTTTGGTAGCTTAGCGTTTTATTATTAATTTTAATTGCATTGTAATGGGGTGCAATAATTAAAATTATAAAATTATGATGAAAATCTAATTTTTATTTTAAACATTACTTGTGTAACACATAACCTGCACGATACCTGTCGAAAAAGATATTTTCTGGACCCATTCCGTTTGATTCCGAACTCTACTGAAATTTCCGCAAATCAGCATGTGGCGAATATTTTCTTTGGGCAAGTATGTTTTCGAAAAAGGGGTCAGTTTGGGTCAAAAAACTGAGACAACAGTTTGATAGGGAACTTATAGAGTAAAAATTCTTTAAATGCTTCTCCGTTTCGGAAATGTCGTGAAAATTGGCTTTCAGACAAAAAAGTGAGGGTTATTATTGCGAAGGATTTTTAAAAAAATATTTTGCCTTTTATACAGGGTGAAGTAGTTGAATTTAAAGTTTTCACTATTTCGAGTTTTTTGGTACGGCAATAAAGGTGATTTTAGCATATGATCATTAGAATAACATGGATGGTACTGAACTTCGTGTCTTATTGCTTTTATAATTCGCCATTTTTACAACTTTGAAAAGACTACTTTGCTGCTGATGCATTCTTGGAAATTATAATGGAATACCTTTTTCAATGTTTTGATATGTCGATTAAGTGAAGCATGTATATTGCAATGCCCCAGTGTCTCCAGCCATAACTGGTTGGTAGCAAAGGCTCTAAGTAATAACTTTGCAAAAACGTCTGTCCCACCTTTGACACCGACCGACAGGGCGACTACAGCTAAGGAAAAAGCAAACATGTTCGCCGAAATGATTTCATACCTATCATCATGTTAAAGAACTGCGCCAACGAACTATCACCCATTTTTGCCATAATTTTTCTATGACTTATCGAAAAGGGATTTACCATCATCTTGGAAAGTCACTCGAGTGCAACCTGCTCCAAAAAAGCAAGAAAACTACGCCCACAAACTACCGCTCAATTGCCTTGCTTCCAGTAATCTCCAAATCCATGGAATGTGTTGTCAATCAACAACTACTCATGTAGACCAACAGAATAATTAGCGATAACCAATACGACTTTCGCAAAGAGAGATCGACAGCAGATATATTGGCCTATGTTACTCATATATGGAGTAGGACCATTAAGAACTATGGAGAACCTCGACCGATTGCGTTGGATATTTCGAAGACATTCGATAGAGTTGGCAACAAACTGCCGTCCTTCAGACTGCCAGCGTATGTCTGTAGCTGGCTTGCCAGTTTCCTTAGGAATCTTTGCACGTTGCAATCGATGGCTACATCTCAGACACATTCACCATTAATGCGGGCGTGCCTTAGGGTGCAATACTTTCACCAACTCTGTTCCTCACCTATGTTAATTACCTGCTAACCGGAACCAATAATCCTGTTTACAGTTTTGCAGATGAAAGTACCTTTGTCTGCCAATTGAGATCAGAAAAACCTTTACCAGCGACTGAGACTTATCATCGCAGACAGCAGGAAATTACAACCATTAATCAAGATTTGGCAGGAGCGACCATTCCTTCATCCTCGCAAATCGGGACTCCTTTGTCTGGCGCAGTGCATCACTGTGGAACTATGGAAGGGGCACTACTAATTTAACTGCTTGCACCGACGAAACAAGAGACATACTTTGCTAAGTATGGATTATCCTTCGCCAGGCTAAATACGATCACTCGAGAGTTATCTCTGTGTCACTTTATATGTAAGTAAAGTAAGGAAGGCAATATTCCAGAATGGAACAATACAAAATTGCAAAAGATGGAAGAAAAGAATCGAGGGAATCTTCTCATATTATACAAGAGTTATTGCGTTATGAATTATGCCTTGCCCTTCTGGGATTTTGACAAAAGTAGGAAATAATCTTGCAATAGTTCTTGATACTTGATGGCGTCGAATTCCTATAAAATCTACTGAGCTTGTGGCCCGAACTGTCATAAAATCTTAGGGTACACAATAACTGATTGAGGGGACTGACAATATTATTTCTGAAACAAATATGTCGTATTACCAAAGAAAAATTTGTAGTAAAATTTTCTTTGGTATTACTAAATACCCAATACTCAATATATAGTACAATAAATGTATTTACACACAGTTTTAAATCCATATATTAAAATAATTCTAAAGAATTTAAGTAGTTACCTAAAAAACCAAATGTCTGTATGTACCAGTAAAGTTTCTAATTATTTAACAACTTAAATTAATTATAAATAAATCTTAGTCTGTGACACTTATTTATTCCAGCTTTATAGACATTCAGAATAGGGCGGCAAACCTTTAAAAATTAGTAGCTATAAAATTTACACATATCTGGTGAAAAACCCCCTTATTTGCAGTTGCTCTCACTGCCACCGGTCGAATGTTGAATATTTTAGCACTAAGATAGTCTAAAGATTAAAATTTGAATGTTGTTTCAACATTAGACCTGATGGGGTACGAGTGACTAACATATTTTGCTATTGTGGGATTCTGATGTACACAAGAACGTACACTTAAGCCAAAAAGAGAGTTTGTAGTAAGAATCTTTTCATTGTAAATAGGGATCGTCAAGACAAGAAATCTTGTCTTGGCAAGCAATTTCTTGTCTTGCTTTGAAATATTTTCAAGAAATAAAAAAAACCTTGTCTTTACCATTTCTTGAGAGTTGGTGTCTTGTCTTGACTCAAGAAATCTTGAAATTTCTTGATAGCTTGACAAAAGGGGAATCTCCGTTTAAAGGTAGCGGTTAGATTGGCTGACGTGATATTTATGCTTTATGCGTTGTTTACGTAGCGAAATTTACGCCACTTTGTACTCTGACTGAAGCAGACCCGCATTGCAAAGTTCGTTTTGATTCTAATATCCATAACATATCCAAAAATGATAAAAAATCCTCTGAAAATAAAAAGTCATCAAAGCATTAAATTGATCCAATTTCATTTGGCCCACAAGACATTTACCAAAATTAAAATATCAATTTCAATTTTGTTTGTATATGCCTGTTTTTTTAATGGTCAATATTCCGAAACCTTTCCAATCTTTTTTGCATATTTTCACATCTTCATTTCATTCGGTCGATTTTTGCAACAACCTGAAACATTGGTTTAAAAAAATACCCTCTTTTCTGTGCGACATTGAAGTAGACCCGCTTTGCAAAGTACTTTTTGTTCCAAATACCTTAAGCCATAACATATCCAAAAATGATCAAAAATCCATTGAAAATAAAAAACTACACACACCTTCAAAAGTCTTGGACCCCCAACTACTTTTCTCATAAGACACGATACAACACTGCCTGAAAACATTAATATCTACTTTAATAAATAGTCAAACAAAGTGATTCAAAAAAAGAAAATGCTAATATAAGATGAAGCTACAAATGTGTTACAAAGTGAATCTACTGCCGTAACCAGTGGCCTATATGCAAAGTGTTGAGAGTTTTTTGAGAGTTTTTAGATAAACATAAATTTTTGACTCTCCCCGTATGAAACAGAAACTAAAGTTTGACTAAGGTCTTAGGGTGGATAACTTTGCCAATGAATTGTCTATATAGTAATACCAAAAGTTTAAGTCAAAATTGAGGATTTTTTTATACCGAGTGAATTCAAAATTCAGGATTTCTCTGAAAATTCTTAACACTCTGTACCTACATAATCGACTGGTTACAGCAGTACACTAATTTTGTAATTCTTTTGAAGTTTCTTTTTTGGCATTTTATTTTTTGAATCATTTTGTTTGCTTATTTAATAAAACTAGATATGCGTGTTTTCAGGCGGACATGTTTGCATTGCCTCTTATGAGAAAAGTACTGGGGGGTCTAAGACTTTTGAAGTGGTGTGTATTAAGCATTAAGAAAGGTTCCAATTTAACTTGGCCCATAGTGTATATGTCAACTTTGGACATCCGGCAAAGTACTCGGTATTATAAAAAAATGTTTGCCTAATATATTTTTTTTGATCATCTGTTAAAAATGTTGCAGTACTTTGTTTTTTTTTTTTTCAATAAACTAGCAAACAAATTAGTTGTTCTTAATAATTCTAGGTTTTCAAGAAATTTCAAGATTTTCTTGATTTCTTTCCAAGAAATCTTAATCTTAAAACGTAATTTCTAGTCTTGTCTTGAAAAACAAGGATCATTTCTTGTCTTGAGATCAAGACAAGATCAAGAAGTTTTCAAGAAAATGATGACCCCCAAGGGTAAAGTCGGCTTTTTCAAAACATTTTATTTTTTTCTAAAAACAATTTTAAGAATATAGTTTTGAATTGTTCTCAATGGCTTTAGAACTTTTTCATATGAACTTCCACACACTATTATAGCATATCTAAGTAAAGAATCTACTATGGCTTTGTATACACAAAAAATATGTTCATTTAAGATTTCCTCAATCATTTAAAATTTTCGAATTAATTCTCTAAGAATTAGTTAAACTAGAAATATGCTGTTTACACTTAAGATGTTGATCAATTATTACTCCTAAATACTTAGTAGATTATACTTCTTTTATTTCATGTTCAAATCCATTTATTTTTATGGCATTAAAATTGAGAAGATTTGCTGTTGTTAGCGAGAACACTATGTAATTTGTGAGGTAATTTGTTTTGTCGACATTCAGAGTCAATTTAAATGAGTCAAGCCAATTTTTTATTTTATCCAATCCGAAAGTGGTTTTTTCGTATACGTCTTCCCATGTTTCCCCCACCAAAATTACGACTGTGTCGTCAGCATAGGAAACTACCATACCATTATTTAACAGGATATCTGTTAAATAGTTTATATAAATTGAAAATAGTAAGGGACCTAAGACCGTGCCTTGTGGCTTGTGGTATGCCCATTAGAACCTCCGAAGGATCACTGTATATATTATTAACTTTATTCCTTTGCTTTCGACCCAGCAGATAGTTTCTAAGACCTCCAATGCCACCTCTGACCCCACAGATTTCTAAGACACCAAGAAGTAAGTCATGAGGCACCCTATCGAAAGCTTTTGTCAGGTCAAGGAAAGCAGCAAGACATTTTTTACCTTTATCAAGATGTTTAGTAATGGTGCTTATTACTTTAAGTATGGCATCAGAGGCACTAATACCACTGTGGTTTTTAGACAGAATGTTGTTACTAGAAAGGAAATTAGTTAATCTTTCCTTAAGGCATTTCTCAAATATTTTATGTGTTTAATAATATCACTCCTATCAACAGGCTTTAAAAACATGGAGCTTAATGATTTAAACTTTATTTGAGAAGAAATCTTGGGGCGATTTATTTTGTCAGCCATACCTTTACCTACATTAATAAAAAATTGGTTACAATATTCGGCCATTTGTATCTTGTTCGTAAATAGCTATTTTTGTTACAAGTACCTAAAATGGAGTTTTTCAGGACGAATCATTGCTGTTTCCGGACGAGGCATTAGCCGAGTCCGGAATAGCAGATGAGTCCTGAAAAACTTCATTTAGGTACGTGTGACAAACACTATTTTTTGTCATACGCTCCCAAAATTTAATTTTTATTTATACGCTTTTTGCAATTCTTCAGAACGCCTAAATTTGCAAATTTACCATAATTTTTTAAATCATAATGTACGACAAAGTTAGCTTAGAATTTGATATCGTAGCAACTATTTGACAATTTTGTCATGTCATTCGAAATTTTTGACATTTTGACATATTCAGGAATTTTGAAATAGTCCGTAAAGGTTGCCATGACGACTTTTAGGGACTAGACCTAAAAAGAAGCATTTTAAGGACTCAAATGAGTCCGTAAAATAGCTATTTTTGGGAGCGTATGAAAAAAAAGTTCATTATTATGATCTTTTATTTCCAAGCTGTCTGTGTTCCTTATTTTCATTAACAGCATCTTTTTTTTTTATGGCAGTGGCACACACACTAAAGGGAGATCCTATGACGCTCGACGAGCGGTGTGCGTGCGAAGATGTTGATTGACACGGTTCTTGAATATTTGTAGGTTGTA
>MU183557.1:1618-46117 GCA_016904865.1 Pissodes strobi
AAAAAAAAAAAAAAAAAAAAAAACACTAAACACATCGTAACAAGAGCAGCACTCGTAGCAACAGCGCAAGCTAATGCAAGTCTTTCATCCATTTTTAAATAAAAATAACGTCACCATTCCCTTTAAATTTTACACAGTTCTTTGATAGTGTAATACTAGTCTACTGATCAGAAACTTTTCTTAAAAAAACTAGAATCAAACAAAATATTTTATAAAGGATCTTTGTCAATTATATTTTATAGTCTAATACTGGCCTTAGAACCGAACAATATTTCAGAAATCTGTATATTAAAGTTTTTATACTCCATCATAATTGTAATTTTCTGATTTCGGAACATAGTTATAAGCAAGTTTTGATGGACCCTTGTAGACGTCACGTCCTTGCACGTAGCTGTAAAGGTTTTATCTGTATTCCGTGCGCCAGCCCGAGAAAACGCGGTTTGATTGGGGCGACTGGTGACGTCGCAGAAAAATTGTCGCTGCGCGGACTTGATGGTTGGGAGAGACGGGTTTTGCTGAAAAAGACTCGTTCTTTTTTTTACTAGAGAAGCCGCTTTAGTGAGCCGACTTTAAAATTGATTCTCGCCAAAGGTAAGGCGGATTCTGTCGACTTATCTAAAATTAGCATATATTTCGTGATTTTCAGGCCTAATTTAATTGCTTTTATTGTATTATTTCACTTATCATTCATTTCGGATCCGAGGTATTAAGCTGAATACTCACCAACGCGAATTTCGCCTTTCCATTTTGCAACGCGAATACTCACCAACGCGAATTCCGCCAATTTTATGCCGCCAAAACCAACACAGAGACAGTTTGTTATTGTTGGTATGGTTAAATTGAAAGTTCCCAGTCATAGAGTCAGATACTTTTTTGGAAAATGGATTCCGAAAATGAAAATACAGAGGCAAGTAGGGATAGGGATGTCCTATCATAGAAAATTTTGTGTATGTTTCCTAGCACAAATAATCACTTTGAAAGCCGTAGCGGCCATGAAGCTTTGTAACAATTGAAAATCAGTTTTTATTTTTTTAGGTATACTGTGATATTTGTGTCACTCCTGTTGATATCGATAATTTGTGTGAACATTTCGTTGTTGAAGACACAACTGCGACAACGTCCGCTGTCGCCCCACTCGGTGGTTGCATCAGAGACAGAGACGTCTGAAGTATTTGGTATTAACTGGTAAGTAGTTCTCCTAAAACATTTACGCTAATATTTTTTAATCAGATACCCAGCATACATATAAGCATTCAAGCAGTTTCTGTTTTTAACTTAGTTTCACAACTGATGTCAGTTCATACGAGGAACTATTGATAGGTGCGATAGAACAGAGACCAGTATTATGGGACCCAAATATGAGGGTATCTGATAAGACCAAGACATCCAAGGACAATGCTTGGTCAGAAATATATAAATTTTTCAATTGTAGGTGCTTTAAATTTAAATACTCAACTGTAATTATTCAGTTTTAGGTTTGTCAGACCATAATGATTACTTTTTGTTATGAATGCATAAATATGACCACTAAAACTTCATTTTACAATATATTTTTCTGGCACAATTAATGTCTTACCACAGTATTTTGTTTGTGTTTGGGCACCATTTATCCATCTACCTACACCAAATAGAATCTATATGGACCACCTAACTAACATAATATTAAACAAATAGGTAATCTTAATTTTGTTTTTCATTTTTAATCTCAATTTTAGGTAAGTATTCAATTGATGTTTAAAAAAAAGTGGAAGAACTTAAAGGACACGTATATTAGAGTAAAAGTAGAGATGGAAAGTTATACTGCGAGTGGATCAGAAGCTCCTAAAAGGAAGAGGTGTTGGAAACATTACGAATCTCTAGAATTTTTATCTGATAAACAGTCCAACAAAATTAAGTTAATTAATTTCTGGTTGTTTTATAAGACTCAGGTGGAATTGTTATGTTGCCAGCTTTAGAGCTTTATTAAATACTAGTTTAGGATTATCATTTATTGTTATTTATGTATTACTTTGATGCTAATAATGCGTTATTTATTAGTACTAAGGGTATTCTGTAGTTAACGTATCCTGAAGATGGAAATGAACCATGTTTTCTAAAAGAATATTGCATTGTAAAATGTGTTTTGTCTAAAATGTAAACTTTGTAGTTTTATGCTAATAACTAAAATACAACAATATTAACCCTTAACCGCCGTCGTGGGTCCTCCAAACCGCTAAGGTAATTAGCTAGCCAATTTATCCTACTTTCCTTTTGCCTAGACGTCCGACCGCCCGAGTACCTTCCTAACAGTATTGAACAGATAGTTAACCGGTGCCGGCGCATTGATAAGGTTTTCTCACTCGGCGTAATATTTTAGAGTTCGCTATCTTGAGGTGTTGTGCGATTCAAAATGGCGTCAAGACGTGTTCCAGACCGAGTTAACATTGCTGATCACGATTTTGAGGCTAAAATTAATTGAATGCTCGATTCACTTGATTCAGATGTAGACATATCAGACCACAGTGAAGATGATTTTTGTGAAAGCGAGCATCATTTCGACTCTGAGATTGAAGTTGATTGGGCTACAAAAAATCAGCCTGATAATACATCAGAAGATAGTTTATCAACCGAGAGTAACGATGGTCTTCAAAATTATTATTATGGAAAGAATCGGTTCAAATGGTCTAGTGTTGAGCCGTGTCGAAAAACAAGAACTCCAGCCCATAATGTCTTGAGATTGCCTGCTGTTCGAGTTTCGCAAATTGAGGGAGAGACATTTGAACCGTTAAATGCTTGGGAGCTTATTTTTGATGATTCAATGCTACAATCTGTTCTTACATGGACAAACCAAAACCTTCAACAAGTAAGAATGAATTATTCCAATCATCATCGAACTGAACTAAACGACTTGTCAACTGTGGAACTTGGGTGTTTTCTAGGCCTTTTATGTTATACGGCCGTTTTCAAATCCAACCATGAAGATATTTGTGCTCTTTTTGCCACCGACGGAACGGGTAGAGAAATATTTACACTTGCAATTTATAAAAGACGTTTTTTCACAATTCTGAACTGCTTGCGATTTGATGATAGGAGAGATCGTGATGAATGCAAGAAAACTGATCCAGTTGCAGCAATATCATATTTGTTGGAAAAGTTTAACAACAACTCACAATCAGCATATACATTGGGTGCAAATGCAACTATTGACGAAATGTTGGTTGCATTTCGAGGGCGGTGTGCATTTAAAATGTCCAGGGATATTGATTAGATTTTGACCACCCCTGTAACTTTTTTATTTCTTATGCTACAGAGCTGAAATTTTTACCGAATTATAAGAAATAAAACGTATTTTTGTGAAAATCGAAAAAATTTTATACAGGGTGTGCCAAAAAAGTATGGCAAATCAATGTTACTTTTTTTTAAATGGAACACCCTGTATATTTGTAGCAAGTTAAAGAGCCTTTAAAAAGGCCTTTTTAAAAATATATAATATGATGTATTGACTTTTTACAGTTTTCGAGCTGTCATCGTATAAGATGTTAAATATTGGTTATTTATTTACTTTTAAAATAGAGCTCTTCAAATCATAGAATAATACTTAACTAAGCCAGGAGTAATACGAAAAGTTTGCGTCAAAACAGTATTTAAATATCTATGTAGGTATAAGTTATGATATTTTAAGTAAAATGGAAAGAACCAGTATTATTAACTACAGGCATAATAATATACAAAATGAAAAGGGAACATAAGAATATTATATTGCTAAATGTTCTACATGGCACCCATTCACTTCAATACATTTTACATAAATGCGTTTCTGTCTTTCGATTGCAGCCAAAATATAACCCTGATTATTTGTATTTAGTATTGCTATCTCTTCTCGTAGGTAACGTTTGATGCTATCAGGTGTTAATAATTCTTCGGGTGCTTTCTCGTTTAATTTCCCTTTAAGGAAACCCCACAGAAATGTGTCCATAACTGTCAAATCGGGACTGTTGGCTGGCCATCTGATACTCCCAAATCGTCCAAGCCATACAGGAAACCTATCTTTTAGGAAGCGAGTTACAATACCGATATTATGGTAAGGAGCACCATCTTGTTGCCACAAAACTTCATTGTTCTCTGGCAAATTTTGAGCAACATCTTCGACTAAATCAAAATATCGGTCCCCGTTCAAAGAACCATTAAAAAATATGGGTCCTATTACCCTGTTGTTTAAAATTCTGCACCACACATTTACGGATGAACGACCAGAACGTTTAACTTGACGAATACCGCGGGGGTTTTCTTGAGCCCAAATATGGCTATTCCGTCTATTAAATTTTAAAGCAGTTGAAAACACTGATTCGTCAGTCCAAAAAATTTTGTTAAATAATAGCCCATCTTGTTCAAAAAGGTCCATCATATTCCGAGCAAAATCCAATCGGTTTCTTTTATTTTCCTCAGTTAAATACTGGACTGGAAAAATTTTGTAGGGATGAAATTTATATTTGGCCAATGTATTCTGTATTTTATAATAAGTTTTTCCTAGTTCTTGTGCAGCCATGGGTATGGAAGTAGTAGAATTTTCTAAAAATCAGCAGATTTAAAAAAAGAAAAAGGAAATCCAAAACAGCTTACCTTGAACATGTAGCAGGATATTCAATTCGTCATCATAATAGTTTTCATCTCGAATTATCGTTTGTTTCTTTCTCTTAAACGATAGTGTTTCCGTTACCTGTTTATACACATTAGAAAAAGTATTCAAACTAGGAATAATTCTTTCTTCTGCATATCGCCTAGCATATTGTAACCGCGCTTGACGTTTATTGTAATTACTCTTTATAAAAATTTCATAAATATCGCGTCTTTCTTCTTCTGTGAAAGGTACAAAATAATCATCCATCATAATTGAAGACCACAGGGGAAAAACGTGTTAAGTCAAGAAACTTTTGAAATCGAACTAATCAGAAAAAATAAGGGAAAGGATATATTATCGATATACAAGGCCATACAGGGGAAAAACGTGACGAGTCGCCCGTATTAACAAAAGTAAGTATTGGCGTATTATGAAAAAACGTGTTAAGTCCGCGCGGTACTTTCAAAAAACGTGTTAAGTCATGTTGGTCGTGATCTCCCTGCTCCATAAATCAATCGTTTGGCAGTCGCTGTTTATGTCTTCGGCAAGTAAGCTTGACGATACTTATTTAAAAAAAAGTTTGTTGTGTTATTGCTGTTAGCGAGAAACTATCATGGATAGTGATTGTGAGGGTCAGATAAAATCAGTAAGCACAAAAAAGAGAAAATCTTTGGGTCGGGTAAGAGATGCTACCAAGTTAATGAGGCTTCAGTCACATATTACTGGTGATCCTTGTCATTGCGTACGATACAGATGTTTTGAAAAGATAACTACAGATGAAAGAATGGATATTGTACGAAAGTTTAATTTAATGAGAAGTTGGAATGAACAAACAGCTTATTTAACAGGCCTAATTTCTCTTTGTGCAGTGGCTCAACGCCGACCTCGATTGCCAGAAGATAATAGCGCCCTGAGAAGTTCAACATTTTATTACAAAGTGCGTGTAGTTCGTGAGAATGTAGCAGTTGAAGAGCAAGTTTGTAAGAATGCGTTTGTTTCTCTACATGGTTTAACAAGACGTAGAATACAAAAGAGTCTCCAGATGAGTGCAAGTGCACCTATCGATAAACGCGGCAGACATTTTAATAGAAAACATAAACTAGGCGTTGAAACTGAAAATAAAATTTTGGAACACATCAAGAGTTTTAAGGGTAGATCGAGCCACTACAGTCTTAATAAGACCAAGAAAATTTATTTATCTGCCGACTTGAATGTAAAAAAAATGTATGGCATGTTTAAGGAAAAATTTCCTCAAGTTAAGGCTAGTTATGAAACTTACCGCTCCGTATTTTGTAGCAAGTTCAACATATCCTTTGGATATCCCCGTAGTGATACTTGTAGCTTTTGCGATAAATTGAAAGTACAGATTGATGCATGCCAGGAGGAACAAGGCATTAAGGATTTGATGTTACAACAAAAACTACATCTAGCCAAAGCCGAAGTATTCTACGCACGTAAGAAGAAAGCCAGGTTGGATAGTCAGACAAAAGCAGACACAGAAGCAATATGCATGGATTTCGGAAGAAATTTACCCATGCCCAATTTATCCACGAACGATGTGTATTACAGTCGGCAATTATCATTATTTTCATTTATTCTGCACACACTCTCAAATTCGGATGTGTTCTTCTATTCGTATGCTGAGACAGTAGGAAAAAAGGGAGCGAACGAAGTCTGCTCATTTTTATTTGATTATATTACCTTGAAGTTACCTGCTGAAGTTAAACATTTGCGGATATTCTGTGATTCGTGCTCTGGACAGAATAAGAACTTTCCACTGTTCAAATTTTTACATTACATAGTCCATCATCGTTCAAAGCTTGAGTCCATTGAAGTCACATTCCCTATTCGGGGTCACTCCTACATGGAGTGTGATAAGGATATGGGGATTTTAAATGGAAAGTTTCGGGCGGAAGTACCGGACGATTGGTGTAAACACATAGAAGCCGCTCGGTTAAGGCCCACGCCATTTCTTGTTGAAGAAGTTGATCGTTATTTGATTATTGTTATTGCCACACGCCCGATTCGACAGTTGAAAGTTACCAAGGAACATCCTCGCTTAGTTTTTCATCGAGATACTTACAATGGTGTTTGGAATTCCTCAGCTATTGTACCTCCAAGAAGAAAGAGAATCTGTGGCCCACCACTGCCCGACGGTCAGTTCTACCACCCACCAGTCGCAAATTATGGTTAGTAGGCATATCTTGTCTTTTGAAATAATTTATTTACTAGTGATTTTTTTATACAGCTGAAATACCCATCTCCTTGGAAAAGTACAACGACCTGCAGAAGCTAAAACAGTTTTGCACCCCAGAGAGTCAGCTGTTCTACTCTAATTTGAAACACAAGTAGAGAACACTACCTGTATTGGTGAGTTATAGTTGTTGTAATTTAATTACACAATTAATTAATATTTTTTCTTTTTCCAGTTCATCCCACATTCCCACAAGAACAGAACCGAGAACAGAACTTTTGTTTTTGTTTCTATGATAGTAACAAATATTCTTAGTTAGAAATAAGTACATGTAAATAAAGGAATTCTTCATGTTTGGTAAATAAATAACAAAGCATATATATTGTTTAAATATACATCAATAATTACCTTAAGTGGTTAATAGTCATATATCATATACAGTGAAAGAACGTGCTAAGTCAAAAATAATCAGTGACATAACACATTTTTCCCCTGTATTCTGAGTATTTTGACACTTCGGCACATTGTGGTAAAGTACCAGATATATATTTTGTTATAACAGTCATTAGGAAGTTGGAAAAATGTCATAGCTTCAATATAATAGTAATTAAATAAACATTTTGCAAGTTATGTAGTTATCCTAGCGTTTCTAAACTTAAAATTCGTTTCCTTTAAAAAAATAAAAAAGTGACTTGACACGTTTTTCCCCTGTGGTCTTCAATTCTCAAAGTGACTTAATCTTTAATTCCAAAGGGGACAAAGAACACAAAGTCAAAGTCACAGTCAATGTATATGTGTATTTAGGGTTACACGTGTTTCGCCTTACGGCATCATCAGACCTAAATAAAATGATAACATAGAACCACGGAAAAATTAAAACTAATGAAAAAACATATCTTACTTATGTAAACAACAACCACAACGCTCACAAGTTAAAATAATAATATAGGTACTGTTGGTGTTTCATTTACAACTGAACATTACTTCATTGATGAGAACACAAAGAAGCCTGAAATTGTTATGTATTATAACAATACTAAAGGAGGTGTGGAATCTGTCGATCAAAAGTGCAGCAATTATTCAAGTAGTGGCCGTACAAGACGATGGCCCATGGTGATATTCCACCGAATTTTGGATATGAGTTTCTTGAATGCCTTTATCATTCATTAGTCCCATAAAAATACAACGTCACCAATCACAAGGCTAGAATTTATGAAAGCTTTAGCGAAACAACTTGTTTACCCATACATAAATGAACGTTTAGATACTGGAAAACTGCCATACGAACTACGTTCTTCGATTGCAAGAGCTTTGGGATGCGCGGTACCAAATAATGTCCAGAATGATGACAAATTATCCAAAGACGAGAGAAAGACATGCATATCTGTCCTCCACAAAGGCGAAGAAAAACTACTTACCTATGTTGTGATTGCAAAAGACCTATATGCCTTGAATGTTGTAAGAAAATCTGCCAAAATTGTGTACGAAGGGAGTAGAGACTGTCTGTCATTGAAGATATTTCATTGTTCCGCTTTATTTGCAATTTTTTTAATGCTGATTTTTTTTTTTATAAATACTGCTTTTCATCATTACTTTAGGATGTTATAAGTAAGATTATATGACAGAAAAAAAATATTTAAGCTTATTATTAATTTTTTTATGTTAGAATGATGTTATGTTAAAATGTATCGAAAACAAGTTAATTTCTTACATTCCCATACTAAATCTAACTTTGCAGTTAAATTGGATTTTCTATTTATTAAACATTAGAAAATACTACTATTTTCTTTCCTTTTCTTTACAAAAAGTCATCTTGTGTTAAAAAATAGGGTTGATAGAAAGAAAAAGTTGCGGTCCCGGGGATCACACGACGTCGATTATGTCCCAAATAGTCAAGACGGCTGTTAAGGGTTAAAGAGTTTTATTTATCCCACTGAAAAGAAATAGCTCCCTCTAGCATAAAATACTATGCAAAATTGTTTCTAATATAGGCTACATTTCTTGTATTATTATTAGTTCCTGCTCTATGAATAGATTCCAAGTTTTGAAAACCAATTTCTTGCCTCCAGACTCCATTAATATGATTTCCATTCTTATCTTCCTGATCCACAAAAGTTGCAGGACAATACAACTGTCTTAATTCTTTGGTGTTCATTATAAAATTATGTAAACATACAGTAGCCTGGATAATTTTTTCTACTGTGTCTAGTGAAGCTATGATTGATCGCCTAAGGATTCTCCATCTTGCAACAAGAATACCAAAGCTGTTTTCACTTACTCTTCTCGCTCGACTTAGCTTAAAACAAAATTCAAATAATTTTGAAATTTACATTACGAGGACTATAATTCACTATATCCATGGTCACTACTGAGAAGGCAATACTGTTGCAAAAACTCTACAGAAAACAGGATATAATAATTATGAAATGTAAATACAATAACCTTTAATACTATTATCTGCCAATACTTGCCGGTAGTTAAATATTCGTTTTTCTTGGGACAAGAAGTTTCCGGGATAAGGGCGCATTAATTGCCTTGTTAAAGGAAAAGCCTCATCACCAACTAAAATGCGGCAAACTTTCACCATCATCTATAATTGGTTCATCTGCAGGGAAATTTAACTCATTCCTGTAAAAATGTTTTCCCATTTCTGAGTTTCTTAGAACACCTCCATCACTCTGCCTCCCTTGGGCCCCAATATCAACTAACAGGAACTTATACTGGTAGTCACATAAGGCTAATAGAATCAAACTATGGGTCTTTTTATAGTTAAAGAACTGGGATCCACAGTTTGGTGGTGCCTGAAATAGTACAAATATTTATGTTAATAAATTGCAGGATAAAGTTATTGAAATTTAAGAATAACCCTGTAGCGATGGTTAAAAGCAATACCAAAAACTATAGAAGCATTTCGTAAAAACAGTAAAATTATTTGCAATAACATTTTAATCTACGTGAATATTAACATCTTTTCCATCTAGTGCACCTAAACAGTTAGGCATTTGCCACTTTTGAAAAAATCCTTACGAAATCTCATCCCATTCTTCCTCTGTAGGTAACCGTAAAACCTTATCTCTTAAGATAACCCAAATTGCCCCACAACATTCATTAATAATGCTAGATACAGTGGTAAGGCCAACTCGAAATGAATATGACATTGATGTCATGCTGTCCCCTGACGCCAAGTATCTCAATGTCAAAGACAATCGTTCAGCTGGGGAAATAGGTTCCCTGAAATAGTCATTTTTAACTATTAACGGACCTATTTTATGTAGGAGCAAGTCAAACTGACTTGGACTCATCCTTAAGTAATTAAAAAACCTACTGGTATCAGTTAAACGCATCTCCGCAATTAAATTGTGAAAATCACCTTGTCTTTTTCTTTGCAAAAATATACTTCTCACTCACATTTTTTTTCTTTGATGCCTTTTGGCTAGTGCAAGGGTTTTGCTTTTATGGTATTTACCTAAAAGACGCAAAAGGTACATCTCATGATAAAACCTATACATATAAAAATTATAATTATTAGAATCCATTTCATATAGGTACACCTACTACGATTTCTAAGGTACTAAGGTTATGGTTATTGTTTTTTATCGATGAAAACAAAATTGACAATTATGACATAAGAAATCGCTGCCGAAGTTAAAAATTTTCGCCGCGAATAATTAAACCTGAAATGACAGAGTTTATGTCAAAAAAGGCGAAATTCGCGTAGATGAGTAGTCAGCTTACTAATTAAGGAGGCTATTAGAGTTAATAGTTTTTTTTGTTAGTATGAAATTATTCGTGTAACGTCAAACTCATACGAGAGTGATTCAGGCTCGTGAATTCTAGATTTGAATAAGATAGTCATTGTTCTTTTTTACTCGGATTTTATGTACCGTCGAATTATCATTTTATTTTATCTATAGCTAGCTATCAGATGGCAAGATACCAAAGATTTTGTTTTGATTTCCAACTGCCATAAAGCAGTCATAACTACAGTTCCAAGAAGAATGAAAGACGGATCAAGTGTAGAAGTTCCATGTCCTGAAGCAATAGCGTTTTACAACAAGTTTATGGGCAGCGTGGACCATGCCGATCAAATGGTTTCTTTATATGACATCAACAGAAAATCTGCAAAGTGGTGGCGAAAAGTGTACTACAAATCTCTTACGATGGCGGTTCATAACTCCTTTATCATATTCAAAGAAACGAATCACAGCAACACTACCTTTATTCAGTATGTTGTAAAACTAGCAGAGTCACTCATAGCATATGGTAGAACTGGTGTCAAGCGTAAAAGGACCAGAAAAGTTGGCAGACACTCTCAAGCCTGGGCGGAACATAGTAATGTTGGCGATCATTTACCTGAAACAGGGCTTACAAGAAGAAGGTGCTATCGTTGCTCTCAAAGAAAAATTGAAAACAGAACCAAACTTTTGTGCAGGATGTGTGATTTACCATTGTGCGTAGATTGTTTTACGCCATATCATATCTAAGTTAAATAACTGTTGGGACGAATGTATCCCACCAAAAAACCCTGCTGGGACATCAGTGTCCCATCATTTTTTTATAAAAAAAAACGTTTAAAATAAAAATTAAAATCCACAAATTTATTTTTTTTGTTTATTTTTACCTAGGAATTCCAAATTTCAAAACAATAATCTTAAAAAAATTAATCCGGATTGAAAGTGTTAAGCTCATTGTAGTGCCTTTGATTATTATTTAGATGAGAACTCTTTTATCCGTATGGTGAATTTTATCTGTGCCCGTCGGGGAACAATTTATTTAATCATTGATTGATGAAGTGATTTTTCAAATGTGTTTAACTTAATCTATGTAGCTGTGTACAACTATTATAGGGGTGTAATTGTAATATATTTTGATTGCTTTGATATATTATTATGGGAGGGGTTTTTCTCATTTATTCTTTTTTTTCTTTTGACTTTTGGGGTCATTATTTTTCTTTGCAAAATGGCGACTGGTGCAGATGTGTTGTTGTGCGAGCTAAACAAAATCAATAAAAAAGATCTTATAAATGCCTTAGTTTATAGAAAATTGTGTGTACATGTAAGTGCTAGTGCTGTGGTTGCTGAATTATTTTCGAAACTTTTTAAAAATAGTTCAGAGAATAGCGAAAATGACGAGTGTGAGTTTTTTGACAGCTCGGGGGACGCCATGGCATCTGCATTGTGTGATAAACCTCAGTGTATACGAAATAAAATTGGGCAAGAGGCTAGTCTCCGTGAAATAAATCTATTGAACCAAAACATACAGCATATGGAAAAACGTTTAGAGTCCCAGGAATTAATTATTAATCTACTTCAAGAACTTAAGGGTAAAATTCCCGACAAGTCAACTGTGTCGGTGCTAAATCATAGAGATATACAACCAGATAAACATGACCATTTTCAACAGAAAAAGAAGATTGAGTCGCTTGAAAACGAAGCATACCAAAAAAATGGACCTGCAAACAATGATACGGATAACAATGATCGCCAAGGACGGTCAATAAATAATTCAGTAGTAGTGGGAACCGCGGTAACCGATGCATTATCGGCCGGTATTTCAAACACGGTTTATTTACATGTAAGCAATTTAAATTCCGAAACAACTGAAGAAAATTTCACGGGTTATGTTAAAAAAATCTTAAAAGAACGTCCTTTTAATGCACAAAAGTTAAATTAGAACGGTTTGAGTTGTTCGTTTAAGTTGACTGTTCCTAGCGAATGCAAAGAATCGGTTTTGGATGCATATCTCTGGCCTAGAGAAGTAAAAATTCAAAACTTTCGTTTCAAACCGCGACAATTTCAAAGTAAAAACAACTACTTCTTTAAAAAGCGACAAAGATTCCCCCAAAACCGTAAACCCTTTAACAGACTATAAACATACTCCTAATAAATATAATTATCGTTCGACCACACTAAACGAAGTATCGTTAACAATAGTGCATCAGAATGTGAGATGTTTAAGTAATAGTGTGGATAAGGTGGAAAAATTAGCCAACAGCTGTGTGACAGATATTTTAGCATTGACAGAGCATTCGTTGAGTGCAGATCAAATACAAGTAACAGGTATTTTAAATTATAATCTCGTTTCATAGTTCTCTCGGAAAGCAGGCCATCATGGGGGTAGCGCCCTTTATGTTAAGGATGGCATATCTTGTGTATCAAGGTTAGATATTGTAAATTTTTCTCAGATAAACACTATAGAATGCTCCGCAGGAGAATTAATTACAAATAGTAGGAAAGTCGTGGTAGTGGTCATTTATAGGCCTCCTTCGGGGGACTATAAATATTTTTTAACTATTTTAAACAGCATTTGCGAAAAAATTCACAGTGAAAATGCTTCTATTGTGTTGCTGGGAGATTTGAATATTGACCTAATGGAAAATAATCACAATAGTAATCTCTTAAAAAATTTACTACTTTCTTATAATATGAACCCCCTTATTGAACAACCAACTAGGATAACTGCCACTTCTAAGACATGCTTAGATAATATTTATATTGATAAATCAATTAGTGCAAGTGCTAATATAACAGACTATTTTATTTCTGACCATTGTGCACAAATAGGGAGACTGGTATTGAATTCTTATTCAAAAGCTAAAGCATCATATAACCGTCATTTCTGTGATGAAAATGTATCACAATTTATAGCGTTACTAAATGGGGAAGATTGGAGATCAGTGTATTCGAATGCAGATGTAGATTCCAAGTGGGAAGCTTTCAATAATTTATTTATGTACTATTTCAATTTATGGTTTCCGCTAAAATTGACCCATGGTCGCAATTTCAAACAATTTGAGCACATCCATTCTCCTGAATTTCAATCTTTAAAAAATAGGCTACATATTTTTAATGTTCTGTCTCACCATTATCCACAATATAAAAAATTTTATTTCGATCTAAAAAAAAGAGTACGAAAAAGAAATTAAACAAAACAAGAGTGATTATTTTGCCAGAAAACTATCTTTGGCAGATAATAAAAGTAGAGTAGCCTGGAATATTGTTAACAATCTAACAAATAATAAAAATCACAGCACTCCAGTCCTTCCCGACGGTAATCTTCAAGAGGTTGCTGGTAACTTTAATTCACTGTTTGTCAATTGTGCAAAAAATATTGTAAATAAAAATAGTACATTTGTACCAGGAACAAACTGTCATGCTTTGTTGGGAAATAGGCCGGAATCTATGTTTTTGAGTCCCGTTACAGAAATTGAAATATTAAATATTGTTAAAAGTTTCAAAAACAAAAACTGTACAGGAGAAGACGAAATTCCACTCTCTTTATTAAAAAAATGTATTTATGTTATAACAAAACCGCTTAACGCCATTTTAAATTGTTCTCTTTCAGAGGGGATGTACCCCAGTACTTTGCAGAATGCTTACGTGATTCCCCTATATAAGAAAGAGGACCGTAATAGCCTGGAAAATTACCGCCCGGTTAGCATTTTGCTTTCGTTTTCGAAAATATTCGAAAAGATTTTTTACGACCGACTTAAAAAATATTTTATATCTAACGGCCTGTTTTCAAACTTCCAGCATGGATTCGTGGAAAACCGATCTGTTAACACAGCCATTTTTGAGTTCGTGAGGGGTACGCTGGAGGCCTTGGAGAGGGGGCAGGTTGCATGTGGTCTTTTTCTTCTGGACCTCTCCAAGGCCTTCGACTGTCTTCCTCACACCGATTTGTTAAACAAGTTGTTCAGGTATGGCGTAAGAGGGCTCGCATTGTCGTGGATAAAAACATATCTCTCAAATAGAACTCAGAGGGTGGTCATCAGAAATAATAATTCTAAATTTATATCTGAAAAACTACTAGTAAAACTAGGTGTCTCACAGGGAAGGATACTTGGGCCACTCCTCTTTATTGTTTACTTAAATGACCTGCCTTCTGCTGTTTTTAATACTTTAACAACTATTGTAAACTACGCTGATGACACAAACCTATTAATTAAGAATAAAAATATCAACACATTATTGCGTCATTCAAATGAACAGTTCTTATTATTAAAAAAATGGTTTCACGACAATGGGCTTATCTTGAATACAGAAAAAACGCAGTGCATTATCTTTAAGACTTTTCGAAATATGAAGGATGTTCCTGATACTATCAAGATGGAAAGTTCTGAGATTGTTATTGCAGATTCATGCAAATTTCTGGGTTTGTATATAAATGGAAATTTTAAGTGGAATTGCCATATTGACTTCCTCTGTAAAAGACTAGCAACGGCATGCTATATGCTAAGAATAACAATTAGATATTTAAGCTACGACATTGGCCGTATGGTTTACCACAGTTCTTTTCTATCTCTATTGAGATATGGTATAATATTTTGGGGCCAAGCTTCAAATATATCTCGAGTATTTTTATATAAAAAAAAAGCTTTAAGAATTTTATTAAATATGGATTACACTCAATCATGTCGTGGTGTATTTAGAACACAAAATCTTTTAACGGCATCCGGAAATTATATTTATGAGTGCATTGTGTTTTTCAAAAAACATCCCGAAATTTTCCATCATTTAAAGAGAGACCATGCTTATTGTACAAGAGGTAAATTGTTAGATTATAACTTATAACTTTCCAAAACATTCATTAACCTTGACAGAAAAGAGTTGTCATTATGCAGCTGTCACCTTTTATAACAATTTGCCATCTAAAATTAAAAACATAACTAATATTTCACAGTTTAAAAAATGCCTATTTGAGTACTTAAATGGCATTGAACCCTACACCATTCAGGAATACCTGGACTTTAATGATAATGTCCATGGGGGCTCTATATTGTGTGTCTAGATTTGTGGTTTTTTTATTGTGTAATGTGTCTAGATTTGTGCTTTTTTTATTGTGTAATTTGTTTTTTATTATGTTTTTATTATTTTATATACATCTTTGACGTATTTCAAACTTTGTAACCTTACAAATTTGTTTTGAAATAAATGCTTATCTATCTATCTATCTATCTATCTATCTATCTATCTATCTATCTATTGAAATAGATTTAAGGTTTTAAAAATTTTAAGAGAATTATTCATTAATCGGTAATTTGAATTACTGCTAAATCATTTTTTTTTCTGGAAAGATAGTATATAATAGCAATCGATGCACATATCGTTGTGACGTTTCACTAGGAAATATTTCCGTCCCTAGGGTCCTTCCCAGGGGGCAGGAGTTACCAGGCCTTATTGGCAGTCGAAGTAGAGTTGGCCTTTAGAAGCGGACGTACCGAGTGTACCAGGCTAGGCGTGTAGGACGCCGGCGGATATTCATTCCATCCAGCTTGGTCCCTGAACCGACCATCCGTGGTCGCCTGACGGCGAAACCAGTAATCAAGCTAAGAGACAATCATTTAGTGGTAGGATCTGTACAGTTTATTTGATTACCTGGGAGACGGTTATGTAATTTCCATGACTTTTGCGCCATTAACCTAGCGGCTGTTGTGTTTTTGTAATGTTAGTGACTTTTGCTCCATCTTATCCTAGCGAACCTCGTGATCACGAATTCGCGCGGTTGACCAAACCGAAATTTTCTTTTGATACCCTAATTACCTGCGGGAGAATTTCTTAAGCGTTTAAGTAGCGCCTACCTTTTTTTTACTTTGATCTTTTCAAGGTTGGGTCGACTACGGATAACATTGCGTTTATGCTAAAGGCCAAGTCTTTATTGATAGTTAAGTATTATTTTTTCTTTAAAAAAGATGTAAACTGATTTTATATCAGAAAACTTGAGCATACGCCTTTTATTCATATGTAATTATCTGTTATCCATTGTTCCGGCCTCCCACACCCCTCTAGTGCCTTTGAATAAAGGGATAGTATCGTTTTTGCGGTGTTTCATTTGGCTAAACAATATTTGCACGTGTATGACTTTTTTATATTTAGTGAAATATCATTGAGCAAATCTTATCAGCAGGGTTAGCAAGAACTGAGGTCTTATAGTAAGTTCCGGGAACAACGCGGGTATTTCCAATTCGGTCCATTTCGAATTCGGTGGCGCCCAAAGAACCACTCTCTGGAGCTGCGGGCAAATTGCGCGCACACCATACAACTTGTTACGGGGCCTTACGTTTCGATCCTGCCCAGTGTCGGTTTTAGTGAAGGAGATCTGGTCGAATTCAGTAAGTGGTTATTATTATTATTACTTCTCTTGTTGGAGCTCGTCACAGCTCCACGAGCATTAAAGAACATCTTTTAATTTTTCTTAAAAAAAAAACAGTAATACTTTCATTACACGGAAAGCGCGTCGCATAATTACCTAGAATATTTATAGCAAATCATCACTGATTTACCTAACTAACATTTATCAATCACAGAACAGGCCTTAAAACTAGTTGTTTATACAGTATAGATTTAGGAAAATCAAAACTGAAATTATTGCATCAACAGATCATTTAACTCTGATTGTCATCATAATAATATTTGTGACTTACTTAATTAGCTTTTAATGAAACATAGATGGTGTGCCAGCTTTTTGATATGAAACAAATCATATCCCTTAAGCTGAAATTGGTTACGGTTATAATTTAAAATTTTGTTAGTTTCAGACCGTGTTTCAAACAATATAATAATGAAAAAGGTTACCTTACTAAGTTGTAACATAGAGATAAGGAGAGATAAGATTATTAATATTTTTGTGTATTTTTTGATCACTGGGGAGTGACCCAACAAACCCCATTTTTACCCCTGTCAGACTAGGGGCCGCCAAAGGAATGAGTCTGAGCCCTAGGTGGTAGATGCCTAAGCCTACTCGCATCGTCCGGTGAAAGACCACCCCACCAGAATTGGGAAGCGCTAAGTGGTTTTCCCAAATCACGTTCCGCTTCCGCGCTGGTGGTCCCGGGTTCCACAGTAGGAATATGTGGACATGATGGTGCTTCCAGGATCAAAATATTCCGGAAGTAAACTCCCCGGCCATTCGGATCTCCGGGCGCTAGGTGGCCCTGGGAGCCCTTCATTCCGCATTTCACAGACAGCAAAGACACCGAACCAATTTAGAATAGATTTCTGCAACATAAGAGGCCTAAATACAAACATAAATTCGGTACACCAACATCTACAAGCAAATAGACCACACATATTAGCCCTTACAGAAACACAAGTATGTTCTACAACAACAACAGTGAACTACCTCTATCCTGGTTACGACTTACATACCCGATTTAGATATAAGTTCGGAATATGCCTTTTTGTCCGAAGCGACCTTTCATGTCACCGCGAGGAAACACTCGAACCGAACAACCTTGACGTCATGTGGCTCAAGTTCACCGCCAAGGGATTAACCAAGTTTATATGTTGTCTCTACCGCCATCCGAGCGATAGAGCTTACCAAAGCTTTTTCTCAACACTAGCTACCACTTTTGACTCAATACAGGTCGATCACCCCAGTTCAGAAATAATCGTTCTGGGAGACTTCAATGCCCACAACACCAACTGGCTCAAACATCACAACAAGACCGACAAGAAGGTAGAGAAGCTGAAGCATTTGCCATCAGCTGCGGGTTTAATCAACTTGTAGACGAACCACCTCGAATCTCAGAGAGGGGCGAATTCGCCGCCCTCCTGGATCTTTTTCTGACCACCAATCATGACCAGTACAAGGTTACAGTTGGTCCGCCATTAGGTACCTCCGATCACAAACTTATTACAACGTTTTGTGAATTGCCACTCATACAGAAGGATCCACCATTGCCTCGCAAAATCAGGCATTACAATTCTGCAAACTGGGACGATCTAAGACAGTTCTACCTAGACTTTCCTTGGCTCGACGTCTGCTTTGCCACTGACGACCCGTCAGACTGCTGCGAAGAGATCATGCAAGTAATCTCCTCAGGAATGGAAGCATACATCCCAAATCCCATCAAGTTACCATCAAAAGGAAAGCCCTGGTTCGACAAAAGATGCGAAAGAGCTGTAGGAAGGAAACAGGCGAGGCGAGAAACGACTGCAAGCGTGTGATCGAAGAAACTAAGGACAAATACAATCAAAGGATCAGAATAAACTTTTGCAATGCCCCAGTGGTTCCAGGAATTTCTGGTCGGTAGCAAAGGCAGTAAGTAACAACTTTACAAAAACGTCTCTCCCGCCTTTGACGGACGAACGTGGCATCACGGCGACTACAGCCAAGGAAAAAGCAAACATGCTCGCCAAAATGTTTTCAACGCACTCTACCTTAGACGTGCCCCAAGGCAAGACTCTCCCCACCATACCGAACATCAACACAACCATGGCAGAAGTCAAGTTTTCTCACGGTGATATTCGCAAAATCCTTGAAGAACTAGATACGCAAAAGGCATCAGGACCGGACGGAATACCTGCCATCGTGCTAAAGAACTGCGCCAATGAACTAACACCCGTTTTTTCCAGGCTTGTTTCTCTTTCTTACAGAAAAGGGATTTACCCATCCTCCTGGAAAGTCGCTAGAGTGCAACCTGTTCCAAAAAAAGGCAAGAAAACCACGCCCTCAAACTATCGCCCAATTGCCTTGCTTCCAATAATCTCCAAAGTCATGGAACGTGTAGTCAATCAGCAACTGCTCAAATACCTCGAAAACAACAGAATAATCAGCGATAATCAATACGGCTTTCGCAAAGAGAGATCGACAGGAGATATTTTGGCCTATGTCACTCATATATGGAGTAGGGCAAATGAAAACTACGGAGAGTCTCGAGCGATTGCGTTGGATATTTCAAAGGCATTCGACAGAGTTTGGCATGACGGACTGCTCAACAAACTGCCGTCCTTGGGACTGCCCGCCTCTCTCTGCAGCTGGATGGCCAGTTTCCTTAAGAGCCGATCCCTACACGTTGCAGTCGACGGACACATCTCGGACACATTCACCATCAACGCGGGCGTGCCTCAGGGCGCAATACTCTCACCAACTCTGTTCCTCATCTATATTAATGACCTGCTGATCAAAACGAATAATCCTGTTTACAGTTTTGCAGATGACAGTACCCTTGTCTCCCACTTTAGATCAGAAAAACCCTTACCAGCGACTGAGACTCAGCACCGCAGACAGGAGCAGATTACAGCAATTAATCAAGACCTGGAGAAAGTTCAAACTTGGGGCGACCGACATTTGGTCCAGTTCAATGCAGCAAATACCCAAGCAGCATACAAGAGGGTCAATACAGCGGGCCCTGACATCATTATGGCAGGATCGACCATTCCTTCATCCTCATCAATCGGGCTGCTGGATGTCTCGGTCAACAGCAATATGTCATGGCATGACCATGTTGCTAACATCGCAAAATCAGCCTCCCAGAAGCTTGGTGCGCTATTTCGCAACAAAAAACTGGGGTGCCGCACCAAAGCATACCCTAAAGCTGCTGGATTCCATTCAGAAGAGGGCTGTGCGTCTCGTCGGGGATCCGGAGTTGACCCGGAATCTGGATAGTCTGGAACATCGCAGACATGTGGCCGATATGTCTCTGTTTTACAGATACTTTCACGGCAGATGTTCCCAGGATTTGGCCCGCATCATCCCGTCCCTGAAAACTCCTGTCAGACAGTCCCGGCAGACGGCAGGAGCGCACCAGTTCGTCGTACAACTAGAAACACCTAGAACATCGCTTTACCAGAACTCCTTTGTCTGGCGCACTGCATCACTGTGGAACTCACTTCCAGGACATCTGTTTCCCACTAATTACAACCTACAAATAATCAAGAACCGTGTCAATCTTCGCACACACACCGCTCGTCGAGCGCCATAGGATCTTCCTTTAGTGTGTGTGCCATTGCCATAAAAAAAATAAAAATTCGTAGTATTTACATGTATGATATTTAAATTACGGTATATCGTTCCTTAGAACCGAACAATATTTCACGAATTTGTGCATTAAAATTTTGTTATACCACTTACTCCCTAGTTTAATCGAGCATAGATGGTTTGCTAACTCTTATTATAAAATAAATCATATTCCTGAAGCCTGGCAAAGGTTACCTGACTAAGTTCTAATATAGAGATAAGATTGTTAATATTTTTATTTATATTCCTAATATTGATATGTATAATATTTAAGTTATGGTTATCGTTCCTTAGAACCGAATAATATTTCAGAGATTTGAATATTAAAGTTTTTATACTACATTATAATTACCAAGAATATTTATAGGAAAATAATCAATGATTTAATTCACATTTATCAATCACATAGCAGGCCTTAAAACTACTTGTCTATCCAGTATATATTTAGGAAAATCAAAACTGAAATTATTGCATCAATAGTTCATTTAACTCTTTTTTGATGTGAAATAAATCATATTCCTTAAGTTGAAATTTGTTTCGTACAACGTTTTCTAAACCTATTCTTAAAACCGCCTGAGTGCGGCCCTGACTATGTGGCGCGACATCCATCCCGAACCGCCTGGAAAAAACAGTGCTACAGAGACTTACATGGACAAAGCATCCCCAAATATTTTTTTGCACCGTTTCATCATATTTCATGTAAAGTTTGCGTAATAAATGCAATTAGTTGTGAAATAAGTCGTGTGTCTCTGCTTCACCAACCCGAGAACATACCGAAATGGTTCATTGGTCCTTCAGAAGCCCGATTAATTAATAATCAGCAGTTATAATTGTGCAACATTGTGGAATTTTCCGTCCATTTTCGGGAATCGAAGTCGATCGATAGCTAGTCTCGCCTCGAGGAGTATCGTTAGTACGGTGTAACCAATCGGCGCGGGCGTCGGGCAACCAGTGACTTTTCGCGAGGCTACATTTCAATAGTGGCGCGCGAATACAGACTGTTTCCATGGTTTTGTTATTAGCTGGAGCCCTGTGATGCTTTTATGAAATGTTTTTCATGGTTTTTTCGCCCCAAAGTGGAATTAAAGGAAGCTTCTTACTAGGTCGTAGAGTAGATAGTAGAGCTTTGTTTGAACTATAATGGTAGTTTTATTTTTTGTTATCAATGATATAAATTACACTACGTGTTTTGTTTTCGGAACTAAAAATAATAGCTACCTATTCAATTTACCAGTAATACATTACGTATTTCAGTTTAACTTAATATCTATAATTTTGGTGATATACATTGCGTATATTTGCTTTCAATTTACCAGTAATACATTACGTATTTTAGTTTTAGCTTAATAGTTTAATTTTTGGTCATATACATTGCACATATTTGCTTTCAACTTACCAGTAATACATTGCGTATTTTAGTTTAAACGTAATATTTTTATATTTGGTGGTATACATTGCGTATTTTTGCTTTCAATTTATTCTTTTGTTAACCTTTCAAAATCTAAATGATACTGTGACTGCTCAATTGAAGCCCGTCAAAAAGAAAAGATCTAATTACAGAGGTCAGCTGACGCGTTTTGAGACCTTTCTTGGTAATTTTATGGACGATTATGTCTAATTAAAAACACGAGTTGAGCAGGTAAATAAGTTGTGGTATGAATTTGATGAGGTCAAATGAATATAGAATTATTGCGGGAAGATGAGCAGGAAGATGAATCTGATAGATTAGAAAGGAGTACGTTCGAGGATGCTTATTTTAAAGTCATAGCCAAGGCCAATCAAATATTGGAGGCTAATTCTGTGAATATAAATGCAGGTGTTTGTCCTCAAAATTCAGCTTCATCTTCTAGTAGCTTGCCAGTGCCTAGTGTCATGTTTCCGAAATTTGATTTACCAATTTTTAGCGGACATTTTGACCAATTCTTAACATTCCATGATTCCTTTAAAGCATTAATACATGACAATCCTGCCTTGCATGATATTGAGCGTTTCCATTATCTTCGCAGTTCATTAAAGGGCGAAGCTGCCCAAGTGATATCCTGTCTTGAGTATACCGCTGGCAATTATCAGGTGGCTTGGAATTTAATTAAAGACAGGTATGACAATAAAAAATTGATTATTCACAACCATATCTGGGCATTGTTCGAACTAAATACTGTTAATAGGGAATCACATGTTAGTTTAAGGCAGCTGCTTGACAATGTCAACAAACATGTGAGAACAATGGAATCATTAAAAGAGCCTGTTGATCAATGGGATACGATATTGATTTACCTCATATCTTCCAAATTGAATAATAACACCAGGCGTGAGTGGAAACTTTTCGCAGAACCGTTAACAAAACCAAAATTTAAAGACTTTTGCGATTTCCTTAATAAAAGGTGCAATCTTTTGACCATTGTTGTCAAAAAACATGAGAATAAACCTCCACCCCCACCATTTGACCATAAAGGATTTAAGGGTGATCAAAAAGGCCATTCCCAAAATTATTTGTTAGTTAACAGTTGCGTTGTTTGTAAACAGAGCCATAAGATTTCCACTTGTGATCAATTTTTACAGTTAGCTCCTAGATCTAGATATTTTGAAGCTTAAAAAATATAAATTATGTACCAGTTGCTTAGGTGTAGATCACTCCAGTCAGTTATGTCCAATTAAGACAAATTGCAGTGTATGCAACAAACGTCATCACTTATTATTGCATTTTGATGAGCATCCCTCTGATTCTTCAGCTTTGCAAGTCAATAAAAATCACAATTTCCTGAATAATTTTGTGACTCTTCATACCTATCATGATAATCAAGTTCTGTTATCTACAGCATTAGCTTTTATTCTGGATACTTCTGAAAAGCAACATAAATGTAGGATTCTACTTGACTCAGGCTCTCAGAGCAATTTTATTACAAGACAGTTGGCTGACTCATTAAAATTGCAAAAGGAAAAAATCAATGTTCCAGTTGCTGGGTTAGGACAATCACTCACAAATGTATCATATCAGGTTCAAACTGTTATTAAATCTTGCTATAATTTTACATCTAAATTAGCTTTTCTTGTCCTTGATCAAATAACTGACAGTTTGCCAGTGAATTATGTTAATTTATCCAACGTTAGCATTCCAAGCAACATACATCTAGCCGATCCTTCATACAATTGTCCATCTAGAATTGATGCCTTGCTAGGTGCTTCGATTTTCTGGAACTTGTTGTGTATAGGACAAATAAAATTGCCTAACACTCGAATAATAGCTCAGAAGACTTACTAGTTTAGGTTGGGTTTTATCAGGTCAAGTTGCTGAAAACAAAAATATAATTCCAAATAAGACCTTATGTCACCTTTCTTCAAATATTGATATCCAAACGCAACTTGAGAGCTTTTGGAAAATCGAACACTTTGAACCCCGCCAGCAATGGTCATTGGAGCAAAAGGCTTGCGAGGAAAATTTTGTTGCGTGAAGATGATGGCAGATTTTCTGTGCAAATGCCTCTTAAACATGATATTTCTCAATTGGGTGAATCTAGGCAAATCGCGATCAAAAGATTTTACTCTATGGAGAAAAAATTGCAACGGAACCCTGAATTAAAATTAGAGTACACAAAGTTCATGGAAGAGTATGAAACTCTCAGTCACATGTCCGAAATAATTCCTAATGATCAGTCTCTTCTAATTTTTTTACCCAACCATTCTGTCATTGAGTCTTTGACAACCACCAAAGTACGAGTTGTCTTCGACGCGTCGGCTAAGACTAGCTCAGGGTTTTCACTTAATGATATATTAATGACCGGTCCTACAGTTCAGCAAGAACTATTTTCAATACTCTTAAGATTCAGGAAACATAGATTTGTAATAACAGCCGATTGTGTTAAAATGTATAGGCAAGTGAATGTGCAAGCTCATCAAAGATTTTTTCAGACTATAATTTGGAGATCTACTCCAGATGAGCCACTTAAAACCTTTGCATTAAACACAGTCACATATGGAACATCATGCGGCTCCATTTTTAGCTGTCCGCTGTTTGCATCAGTTGGCCAAAGAGAACAGTGCTAATAATCCTCGTAAAAGCAGCATAATTCAAAATGATTTCTATGTGGATGACCTCATATCAGGTGATAATACTGTCGAGGGAATACTGCAAATCAAACATGAGCTTAGGGAGGTACTTTCTCAGGGTCAGTTTGAACTCCGTAAATGGAGATCAAATGAGTTTTCAACTTTGATCGATGAAAGCCAGAGCGATACTCTTAAATTTTCTGAGAATAAAGAAGGTAAGACATTGGGATTAATGTGGGATAGTCAGTCAGATGTATTTCAGTACGATTGGCAAGATATTTGTGAAAATGATAATTATGTCACTAAAAGAACAATTTTGTCGTATATTTCACGTATTTTTGATCCTCTTGGCTTAATTGGACCTATTGTAATTAGGGACAAGGTGATTCTCCAGCAGCTGTGGTTGCTATCTTTAGGTTGGGATGAGAGTGTCCCTTCTCAAATTTTTAGTAACTGGAAAACCTACCAATGTCAATTACAGTCTTTGCACAATATTTCTATACCTCGACATGTCGTTTGTGTAAATCCATTAAGAGTTGAAATACATTCCTTCTGCGATGCGTCCGAAACTGCCTATGGCGCATGCATATACGTCAGATAAATAACCCATGATGGCACTATCCTAAGTTAGAGGTGGGCCAACCTGCGATTTTAGTGGAGCTGTGACAAGACGTGACTGCTCCAGTCGTGTCACTGTGACAAATAGCAGTGATTTTTTGGAGCAGTTCCATCTTGGACGTACTGCTGAATACATTATGCCAAATCGTAGTCACCGCCGCGCCATAAGGGTGATCCTTGAGTTGCTGCTCGCCCTCGCACGGTACACGGTTTGTTTATGTTATGCTTTTTCAGCGGCGCTGCCACATAAATATGAATAGGAAATAAGTCATCGATTTATTTTTGTGTAGTACCTCTAATAGTAATACCTAAATTAAATATATTATTGTTTGCACTGTGTAATTAATTAAATACATGCCGATCAAAATCTTAGTACTTTTACGTGTCTGGTTTATATATTTGGATTATTATTTTTGTAATCTATAATTTATAACAGGACTAGGGACTACATCGATATTCCAAAACAAAAAGTTGGCACCGTTGCTGCTCGTTTAATGACCGACAATACTGATAATTATTGAATTTGAGTTCCGAGAATCCCGCTTTTGATTTATATATCTTATATTTGATATTTTCTTTCCCAGTAATTCTTAATCTTCTTGAAGTTTAAAGCGATGCTTCGATAGACAGTAAAGCGCTTATCAAAGTAGGGCCAAGATTCCAAGATATTTATTAATTTTTTACATACCTAAGAATTTGTTAGCAATGAACAGAAAAAAAACTTCTCTTTTGTGGATTTTTTTTTCCCAGGAAAGTAATACGTTGGCGAAGTGTCATTTGTGTAAGCAAACTGTTAGCTACAAATCCTCTACGACAAACTTAAAAAAACATTTAGCACGTAAACACCCACTAGTACGATTAAACTCTGAAGATTCCACAACTAAAGTTACGAATGATGTCAGCAGCCAGATTCAAGAAGAAAATGTAAGCACAGCCAGGCCAAGTACATCCACATCGTCTTCGCGCAACTTTGAATTTAAAGCAGATCAAAAGCTCTCGAAAATACTGAAGCAAGACCATTAAGCAGTAATAGTAATCGGAGTACGTCCCAAACAAAACTGCCATTTAAGCCAAAAACTATAAATATCCATACCAAAGCAAAATTTGACAAATGTTTAATGGATTTATTCACCAAAGATATGCAACCTTTCACCATTGTAGAAGATCGAGGGTTTAAAGATTTTGTGCAATTACTAGACCCATCATATCAATTGCCGAGTAGGAAATATATATCAAATACTTTGCTCCCTGCAATGTATGAGGAAAAATACACTGATATCAAGAACTTAGTGAAAAATCTTCAGCAGGGTGTTACATTAAGAACCGATTGTTGGACCTCGAGGAACACTCAAAATTTTATGGCTGTGACAATCCATTTTGTAACTGAGAACTTTGAAGCAAAATCGGTTTTACTAGAATGTTGCTCTTTTCCTGAGGCACACACTAGTGCTAATTTAGCAGCTGAACTAAATCGTGTAGTAACAACGTGGGGACTGGAATCCAAAATTCTTTTAGCGGTGTCAGATAATGCAGCAAATATTAAAAAAGCAATAAAAGAAGATCTGAGATGGAAACATTTTGGATGCTACGCTCATACTATAAACCTAATTGTACAGGACGGGCTTAAAGTAGTTTCACAAACTGTTTCTAAGGTGCGTACATTGGTAGCACATTTTAAAAGAAGTACTATTGCTACTAGTAAATTAATGGATGTACAAAGACAAGCTGGAAAGGATCCAAAAAAACTCCTTCAAGACGTCGTGACAAGGTGAAACTCCACTTTCTACATGCTTGATAGGCTTTTGGAATTGGAGGAAGAGGTTCGCACTACTATGGCCTTATTAAATGTAAGCAATCTTCCCATTATATCAATTGAAGAATGGGAACTACTCCAACAGTTAAGAAGATGCTTGAAACCGATGGAAGAAATAACCAAAATAATAAGTGGGCAAAAATATGTGACTTTGTCATCTGTGATAATTTTAACGAAGGGACTTGAAAATATATATTTGGAAATGATAAACGAAAATCTTTTGCCTTTAATTCAAGATATGGTTAGACAGTTTTTGAAAGGAATTGCGGATCGCCTGGGGAACTTAGAAAATTCACAAACTTTACTAGTGTCTAGTTTTATTGATCCTAGGTTTAAAAATGTGGGATTTTCTTGCGAACGTGCAGCTGAACAAGCCAAAGAGTTAGTTATAAAATTAGTGTGTCTCAAAAAATTGCCCAATCAGTCTCCAAGTCAAAAGACAGTCCACAGTCTCCCTCCACTTCCACAGGTGACAACAAAACAATTCCTGAAGGCGGCTCTGTAGATCTTCCTTCCGTATGGGGCCATTTTGCAAAAAGGGCTGCCTCCCATCTACCCAAAGCTGTAGTGCCTGCCACATCAAGAGCCATCATAGAAGTCCAGCGATACTTGGAGGAAGATCTCTTAGACAGAAATGAAGATCCGCTTAAATGGTGGCGTGATCACTCCTACAACTACCCACATCTTTCCAAAGTTGTTGTAGGAAAATTTAGTACCGTCGCAACATCGGTCCCTTGTGAACGTGTGTTTTCGAAATCGGGCCAATTAATATCAGAAAGACGATCACGCCTTAGTGTAAGTAAAGTTCAAAAAGTAATGTTTTTAAATGTTAATAGCGAACTTTAAATTTGTTTATATTTATTAATAATATATTTTACATGACGTTTCATATCCAGAATATGTATTATTTTGTTTTTCAAGCCAAAGGTCTGCTGTTTTCCGCTTGTTCTTGTTATTTTTATGAAATAAGAAGTTATTCTGTTTTATTTTTATATATCATTATGTTACGCGAAAGATGTGTTTTGTTGGTTTTTTTTTTCGTAAAAATAGATAGTTTAAATAAAGTATAAGTACCTCAAACAATTAAACTTAATTAAGAAATATTTTGTGCAATAATTGTGTAGGTATTATTTTACTAAGACTTTTTTTATTTTTGTATTATTATGATATAAGAAAGCACTTTATTTATCATTTACTTTTTTTAACGTTAAATGAATATAAATTTAATTTTTTAAATTTATTGTATATTTTTTAGACCTAAATCGAGCTTTATAAAAAAATTTACGCGTCCAACACCGTACAAGCGATAGAAGTGAAACTTCTTAAATAATCACAAAACACAATGTTAAATATTAATTACACAACGCGTGGTACATCCTACATCAGCTCCTCATATAGTATATAGCGTCTAACCAATACCACAATAACCCAATGCAAAGACATGCACTCTGCAGTAGCAGTTTGTTTGGCGCAACCGCGATTTTCATCATTTTTGTTTTGACTTGTCTGCGTTTCGTCAGTCGTAGGTCGGAACGGGCCATCGCCGTCGAATCCAGTGCCAACCGTGACAAGATGTCACTGCTATTTGGCTGGAACTGGAAGGGACTGTGACTGTGACAGACGAGTAACAGTGACAAAATCACAGTTCCTGAAATCGCAACCCATCTTTATCCTAAGTAATTTATTGTGTGCCAAGTCGAGAGTGGCACCATTAAAAAATGTGTCATTACAACGTCTCGAACTATGTGGTGCGTTAATGGCTGTCAGATTGTGTCAAGTTGCGGTCAAAACACTTGATATGTTTATTGACCAACGTTATTTTTGGTGTGATTTCAGTATCGCCTTGCCTTGGATATTGGACGAACCCCACAGATGGAAGACATTCGTTGAAGATCGGGTGGCGGAAATTCAGGAAGTGTCTGACAAACATGATTGGCGCCATGTTCGCTCCGAGTTTAACCCTGCTGACATCAGTTCAAGGGGTATTAATCCAGATAAGCTCAGTAACTCGGATTTGTGGTGGCATGGACCAGATTGGCTTAAATATGATATTGGAAATTGGCCTTCTTCTATGGTCATTAAAGTTTCAGAAATGCCTGAACGAAAAACCAATTCTGAGTCCTTGGTTGTCACTCAACCTGACCTATCCCTATTCTTAAGTTTTCATAATTTTTAAGACTTCAGCGAGTTGTGACATACATTCTACGTTTTAAAAATAATGCATTAAATCGTCAAATTCCTCGTTTGCATTATCCTTTAAGTACTCATGAACTTGAACTCTCTTTAAAATGTTTAGTGAGGTTGGATCAGACTCAATGCTTCTCCGAGGAAATTAAGGCTTTAAAAGCTAAAAACCACATTAGCAGTAAGAGTGTTCTTAAAAATCTAAATCCTCTTTTGGATGAAACGGGAATCTTAAGGATAGGCGGTAGGATAAATCACTCTATGTTCGATTATGACTCAAAACACCCTATGATCCTTCCTAAAGAACATCCGTTAACCAGGTTAATTATAACATAAGAGCATCGAAAACTTCTGCATGCTGGGTGTCAAGCACTATTGGCGAACATTCGCACTCATTTCTGGCCCATTCCAGGTCGAAACGAAGTTAGGAAAGTTCTTAGGGAGTGCGTAATCTGTTTTAAGGTAAAACCTATAACAATTGATAATTTGTTAGGCCAACTTCCTCAAGAAAGAATATCACCCAGTCGACCATTTTTAAATTGTGGTGTCGACTATGCTGGGCCGTTTTTAATTAAGGTGGAATTGTCAAGAAGCAAAAAGTTGGTAAAGGCTTATTTATGCGTGTTTGTATGCTTGACCAAGAAGGCTCTGCATTTAGAACTGGCAGTCGATCTTTCTACTAATGCTTTCTTGAATGCATTCAAACATTTTATATCACGACGAGGTAAATGCTCAACTATTTTTTCTGATAATGGGACTACCTTCGTTTGGACCAATAATGAATTGCATATATTTCTTAACTAAGCAAGCACTCAGGGTGCGTTTTCTGACTTCTTTTCTATTCAAAACGTGACATGGAAGTTTATACCACCTCGTTCCCCGCAGTTTGGCGGTATTTGGGAGAGCGCAGTTAAGTCGATTAAATATCATTTGCGCCGAGTTGTTGGTAGTACTAAATTAACGTATGAGTAATTTAATACCATTATAGTTCAAGTAGAGGCCTGCTTGAACTCCAGACCACTTGGTCCACTTTCAAGTGACCCGAATTATTTAAATCCATTGACGCCAGGCCACTTCCTAATTGGCTGTTCTTTGGCTGCTATTCTAGAACCTGACTTGACTGATATCAACACAGGACGTCTTACCAGATTTCAGCATCTAACGCAAATGATGCAACATTTTTGAAGCGCTGGTGTAAAGACTACGTTACCGAACTTCAAGCGCGTTCCAGTAAGGGAGTTTCCAAATGTTACTCCTGGTACCATGGTTCTCGTAGTTGAAGATAATCTGCCGCCACTATTATGGTCAATTGGTAGGATACAGGAGGTCCACCCAGGTGATGATGGTGCAGTGCGCGTGGTAACCGTCAAGACTGCGAAGGGAGTATACAAGCGTGCTGTGCGTAAGATCTGTGTGTTGCCTATCGACAACTAACTCATGTGTTATCAATCGGTATAATCTTTAAGGTTAAATTTGTTAAAAGCGTGTAAACTAGTGCCTTTCAAGGTGGGCGGAATGTACGTTTCTAAACCTATTCTTAAGCCGCCTGAGTGCGGCCCTGACCATGGTGGCGCGACATCCACACCGAACCGCCTATAGAAAAAACAGTGCTACAGAGACTTCATGGACAAAGCATCCCTCAAATAATTTTTTGTACCGTTTCATCATATTTCATGTAAAGTTTGCGTAATAAATGCAATTAGTTGTGAAATAAGTTGTGTGTCTGCTTCACCAACCCGAGAACATACCGAAATGGTTCAAAATTGATTAGTTATAATTTAAAATTTCGTTAGTTTCAAACCGTGTTTCAAACAATATAATAATGAATAAAGGTTACCTTACTAAGTTATAGCATAGAGATAAGGTTATTAATAATTTTGTTTATATTCCTAGTATTTGCATTTAATACTTCAGTGAGTTGTATATTAGTTTTTATACTAAATCATAATTATCTAGAATATTTATAGTAAAATCATCACTGATTTAATTATCATTTATCAATTTATATACATAGATGGTTTATATTGAGATTTGGGTTAGGTAGATGGTTTTCCAGCTTTTTTCTATGATGAAAGAGATCATATTCCTGAAGTTGACAATTTTGTTAATTTTAGACAACATAATCATGGAAAAGTTACCTCACTAAGTTCAAGCAAAAAGATAAGGTTATGAATCATTTTGTTTGTATCCCTAGTACTTACAGTTATGGTTCCTTAGAACCGAATAATAATTCACTAACTTGTATATTAAAGCTTATTATACTACAACGTAGGACTTACTATAAGCGACCAAAAGATTGGCTAATTGAACTGAATCCCTCCACTTAGATGCAGTACTCTGCATATATTGTAAAGTAGACTTTAGTTATTCAAAACAAGTGAGACGCAGGCTTAAACACTGCAAATAGGGCTAGTGTACTTAAGGCATCGATTATACAGGTACAGTAATGTATGGATAGTCCGAACCCCTTATAATCCGAAATTCTCTATAATCCGATCCGCCCCAGTGTATAAAATGACATCCATAATCTGAACATCCTGAATAGTGTAATCCGAACTTTTAATGAATATTTTGTATTTGCAATATGCATCCATGTATGTAAGATAAATGAAAGTTGTTATGCCATTGACATCAAATTTTTTTGTGGTGGGAATGTATTTGTATGATTAATATATCATTTATTATGAATTCTATAATCCGAAAGTTTTGATAAACCGAACAGGATCTGCCAACTTTCTGTTGGGATTATCCATATATTACTGTACTAACCCGTAATCGAAAACTTACAGAACTGTGAGGATCCAGTTCTTTGCCGCAAAACTGTGACGACACAGTTCTGTGCTGGTGGGGTTTTAGTGAGTATGCCCTCGGGAGAGTCCCACACTCCCGTCAGCCTTAGAGGGGTTGCGTAATGCATTGCCTCACCTTACCAAAAAAAAATAACTGATTGTCATCCTAATAGTATTTTGGACTTCACCCCATTTTAATTGAGCATATAGGGTTTGCCAGCTTTTAATATAAAACAAATCATATTCCCGAAGCCGAAATTAGTTACAATTCAACATTTTGTTAGTTTCAGACAGTATGATCACGGCAAAAGTTACCTTACTAAGCAAGCAAAGAAATAATTATTAAAATGTTTATTTATACTTGTAATATTAACATTGTTATATTTTAATTAGAAACGAACAATACCTCAAGAGACATATATATTAAATTTTTCTGTACTACATCGTATTTATCTAGAATATTTATATCTAAATCATAACTAATTTTAATACATTCATCAATCCCAGAATAGGTCATAAAACTAATTGTCTATCCAGTATAGATTCGGGAAAATCTAAATTGAAATTATTTGTGTTAACAGATCATTTAACTGATTGACGTAATAATAATTTGGACCTAATCTTTTTTAAATGAGGCATAAATGTTGAAACAAATCATATTCTTGAAGCTAACATTAATTCAAATTTAATTAATTTCAGACAGTATAATCAGGACAAAGAGATAACCTAAGAGATTTTAGGCTATGGCAAAGGTTACATTACTAAGTTCTAGCATAGAGATAAGGTTATAAAGAATTCTATTTATACTCCTACTGTTTATATGTATAATATAGTTATTATCATTGTGCATTGGAAACGAACAATATTCCAGAAACTTGAATAATAATTTTACATTACAAGTTTCACCTGTCAGCTTACCGTATCGTTTTTTGCAATTTTGTATAGTAGTTTAAACCAAAAAAATGAGAATCCATCACATTTGAGCCAAGAAATGCCCCAAAATTCGAGTTTTGACATAAAATTGCAGCACTGTAGATATACGAATTACACACCTAAAAATCAATTCGAAGGTAAAATATTAACTAAATGTTTGCCTAGAAAGATGCCTTCGTTTTGTTCCGACCGTAACTCAACGCGATTGAGCGGGCTATCAGTATATATAAACAAAATACAATTTTACATCATAAATAACCTTTTTATTATTGTCATTTGTTACCTCATTCTCACAATTACAATTTTTTTGTGCCTCACAATCGGGAAAACGTAAGGAGAGTTAGCCTAGCCCAAGAGCAATACACAAATAAACTAGTTTTAGTTTATTGTTCTTGGGAATGGGGCTAGCCCTCCGAACCACAGAATAGTTGGCTATTGTATTGTGAGAGAAACTTTCAACTTTCAGAAGACACACTGTTGTCGGATTTGTTCTGAAGCGTTTGCTGCAGTTTCGTTTCATCTTTTAAGAAGGTAACATAATTCATTGGAAAAACCATACTTAAAAAATAATAAAAGTACACAATGAGTGTCTATATCTGATTTTACGAATGTAATAAACTATTCGTTTCTATATATTATATATTAGCTGTACCCGGCATGCGTTGCAATGCCATGCAAAGAAAACCAAAAATATTTGTAATTAATATCTATTTATTGAGGTGCTGTTGAATACACATTTTTTGTTTTCCATCTGTTGCACTTGAGGTGCAAATCGGCCAATCGCCTGTCGTTTGGGTGACATAACTGATGACTACAAAAATAACGCTTTGCGATGACTATCACAAATTCACGTGAAAAAAAGCGCGAAATAATAGGAAATTAACCTACATGCAGCAGAACATATTTCATTGTGGCGTATAATGAAGGCAGTGTAAGAAATATGGAATTAGCTTGGGATGTAGCGTTTTCAAATTTTGGCATGAACAAATGCTACTGTTTTGCTTGATTTATATTTATTTTTATTTACAAACACAATTTAGTTTGGATTATTCCAATATAGAATATAGGTACAGAAGTACATTACCTTGTTTTGTCTTGAAGGTTATTGAATATACTTTCTATATTTACATTTATGATGTAGTAGACGCTTGTTATGTAATGATAGCACCTGGCTTGATTTTTGTGCCTTGCAGAGTCGAAGGTACTGGACTAGGCCTCGGAGACTTCCTTTCTAGGTTCTGATTGTTCATCAATTTGTCAGGCTATGGATTTAAATACTTGAGCTCTCTTTTATTTACTCGGGACAATGCTCACAAGCTTTTCTTTGATCTAAAAGTTAATAAAAACTTAACAATTTGTTCGATACAGATGTAACCTAGAGTATGTATTATTTTAGATAAATTTCTGGCAGTACATACCTCAAAGGATTTGGAGATCATATAGGTCGTCTGATGTAGCTTATAATTCGTATATCTAATTGTGTTTAGGTTTTTTGTTTCCTTTTGTTTTATTTGTCTTTCGAAGAGATTTCGTGTTTACATTTCTTGTGTCAAAATGTCATTCACCTCCTATCGGTCTATCAGTGACAGGCACACCATATGTTTTTTGACAGTTAAGATTAGACATGTTCAAGAATCGACATTCTTAAATAACGATTACTTTTAAGGTGTATTTACTTGATGCTTGGCGAATATGGTCTAGAGCAGTGACGTGGATACGCTCGGACTCGCTATTTCAACTAACTTAGGTTGGCAGCAATGTTTAGGGTTCAAAGTGCGAAATTGGTTCCAGTTTCTTTCTTTTGGCGCCGTGTCGTCTAGGTGACGGGTCGAAATCCCGTTGTGGCTTCGTCGAGGCCGAGGTGTAAATCCTCATGGACTGGTTCTAATAATTGGGGTCGTTATTTTATGATATTTTTGCTACGTTTAAGTTTTTGACTCGAACCAGGGCCATGGAGGTTACCTATATTAGTTTTTATTGAGTTATTGGAATCCGACCTCCACGTGGTAAGTCACAAATTTTTTCATGCAGTTTTTCAGTGGAATTAATTGTATTTTCCAATTGTTCTAGAAGAATTTATGTATTACTGTTGCTCCCATGTTGTTGATCATTGGAATCGTCGATTATTGTTTTTGGAGAAATCTCTAGAATGGACACTGTTGGTTTTGTTCGACTGGCTATTACCAGGCTATATGCCCTATAGATAGTTCTATAGGTAAGATGAAAAACTAGTTAGGTTATGAGTAATCATTTCAGTGTAAGATATTTACTTTTTGCTTAGACAAACAATTGTTTTTAGGGTTCTCTCCACGGGTACCGCTCTGGCACACGTATATCGCTTTGCCTAACTGCGATATCCTATCCAGCGTATTTTTTGGTTTACTTGCGTGTCTTAGATTTATTAAACCATCATTTGCATGTTATGCCCTTGTTGTTTTCATTGGCTGGATGTGGAGTACTAAGTTTGGAGAAGTCAGTTTCTGATTTGAAGTGGTTTAGAGTTGCATGGACCATACATATACTTATACTGGTATTTAGTTGAAGAATATTGTAAGATTGCGAATATCTACTTCATAAGTTGTAAGTCATACTATTTATTTTTATTTGTAAGGCTGTCTCGGCAAATTTAAATTATCTATACATTGAGTGATTATATACATATTTTATTTTATATTATTGCGGCAGAATAAAATTCATGAATTTTAAACCCTGCGCTGTTTACCATCATTCTAGTGACCTATTATTGGGTATGCGGAATATTTGCCTAACAGTTTATATCTGACACCATTGTTGATAATAGTCAATATTATGTAAGTTTCATTTCTATTGCTTTATTGTTTATACATGTGATTGTAATTGTACTATATCATTGTTGTTTTATATCAAGGTATCTTCTCATTAGTAGGGAAAGAATAAAGTATTTATTTTGGGGAAATATTATGCCTTATTGAAAAGCTCCTCCAAGAATTACTTTTCAGCATTTAACAACTTTATGGATTTTTCTTAGTTGAGTCAAAGTTAACTAAGTGGTGCCCAATATTTTTACTAAAGTGTACCGAGGATCCACGAACCTAGCTCTCCACTACATTACTGGCTGCCGTTCGCATCTATAGGTAGGTTTTCTAAAAGGACTCAGGAAAAGTTGCCATAGGGATTAGTTCAGAGTATGTCGCAAGTAGCTCAAATTACCGTGGAGTAGATCGGGACTAGTTCGGAGTAGATTGCAGGTAACTCGGAGTAGTTCGGACTATGTCGTAGGTAACGCGGAGTAGCTCGGAGCAGCTTGGAGTAGGTCGTAAGTAGCTTGGAGTAGGTCGTAAGCAACGCGGAGTGGCTGGGATCAGGTCATAAGTAGCTCAGAGTAGTTTGTAGATAGCTCGAATTAGGGCGTAGGTAACGCGGAGTGGCTCGGACTAGCTTGGAGTAGGTCTTAAGTAGCGCGGAGTGACTCAGACTAGCTTGAAGTAGATTGTAAGTACCACGGAGTGCCTCGGAGTAGGTCATAAGTAGCTCAGACTAGTTTGGAGTAGGGATAGCTGAGAGTAGGTTGGAGTAGGTCGCAGGTAGCGCGGACTGGCTTGGAGTAGGTCGCAGGTATCGCAGAGTAGCTTGGAGTAGGTCATAAGTAACTCAGACCAGTTTGGAGTAGAGTGTAGCTAGCTGAGACTAGGTTGGAGTAGGTCGTAGGTAGCGCGGAGTGGCTCGGAGTAGGTGGTATGTGGCACGGAGTTACTCGAAGTAGCTAGGAGCAGTTCGTAAGTAGTCAGTCAGAGTAGCTTGGAGTAGATCGTAGGTAGCTCGGAGTAGGATCGTAACATTGTTTATATTTATATAAACAATGGTCGTAGGTAGCTCGGAGTGTAGTTCATAATAAGTCGTATTACTCACTTCTCTCGCTCGAATAGCAAACACAATAACCAACTCAAATTAACCGAAACGAAGTAAAAAATAAATTATTTCATAAAACAGAACATTAATTTGAGTTAGTTTCTGTTCGTTTTACTCGCGGAGCGTGCAGAGGCCAACGCATGAAATGTAGCGCGCTTATTTGGCTTACTTTGGATTGGCTAAAAATCGAGTAAAAGGGCGATCATGTCTTATTTTCAATAAGAGAAATGTGCAACGTTTGGCAACCTTTGCTCAAATTCATATCTGATTTCTATTTAAAAAAATCGAAAAAGGAGTTGTCTCCACTTTTAGTTAAAAAGCCTTTAGATAATCGTCCTTATATTTCGGTTAAATTGTTTGATCAGGAGATTATTGTATTGTTTGATTGAGGAGTCACAGCTTCCGTGGTAGGTATTAAAGGGTTAGATATTTTGCGACGTTTCGTATCCGGCTTCTTTAAAGAATATTAGTACTGCGAACGGAACTGAGAAGGCTTAGTTGACCTACCCATAGTAATTGGTGATATTTGTCAGATTATTACCGCTTAAGTAGTTCCTTCCCTTCCGCAAAATTTTACTTTTGGATGCGACTTTGCAAAACAGTTTAGGATTTCGGTAAATTTTAATGATAGTTCGTGGCAACTTCAAAGTAGTTTAATCCATTCTGAAGTTAAAACTGTCGATCGTTTTCGGATTTTATTTTTAATACCTTATTCTTACTTGAAGATCTCTCGAGTTTAGAAAAGGTTCAGGCTGAAAGGGCTATTGCTTCGTTTGATAAAATTGTCAGTAAGAACCGCCTTGGTAGGACAAATAAATTAACTTTAACCATCGATACAGGTGATGCTAAACCATTTCACAAGAAACCTTTGCCTTTGCCTCCATATGTGTCTCAAATTTTGAATAAGGAGGTGGACGAAATGTTAAAGCAAGGTGTTATAGAACCTTCCCAAAGTCTTGGTCCTCACCAGTATTTTTAGTAAAGAAATCAAGCGGGGCATACAGACTGGTATATGATGGTCGCGCTCTGAATACTGTAACAAGGTTTGATAGTTACTGCTTACCGAATATAGACAGGATTTTAAGTTCCTTACGTAATGCAAAATATATTTCATCTATAGATTTACGTAAATCATTCTGGCCGATTCCATTGGACGAGAGCTCGAAAGACAAAACTACATTTAGCATTGTAGGACGTGGTTCATTTAGATTCTGTGTCGTACCTTTTGGTTTATGCAATGCAGCACAAACACAGCAACGTTTAGTTGAGGCTATTTTTTGTATCCGTTCGTTCATTTACTTATTTGGATGACAATTTGGTCTGTAGCCTTGATTTCGATATCATGTCAAACTTTTATCCGAAGTTAGAGATAAACTGAAAGAAGCGAATCTTACCGTCAATATGCAAAAGTGTGAATTCTTTAAGACTTCTTTAAAGTTTCTAGGCTATATATTAGGTACAAATAGTTTGCGTACAGATCCTGAAATGGTGAATTATCCTAGTCCGAAAACAGCTACTGAAGTCAAAAGATTCATCGGTTTATGTTCTTGGTATAGGCGATTTATTAAAGATTTTTCTAGTTTAGTGTCTCCAATTAATGATCTGTTGAAAGGACGTAGAAAATCCCAGCCAATAGCATGGACAGATGCTGCCGAATCTTCCTTTGTCATGATAAAGCAACTATTAGTTTCTGCCCCGAATTTATCGCAGCCAGATTTTTCGAAACCTTTCATTATACAGTTTGATGCTAGTAATACCGATTTAGCAGGTTGTCTTATTCAGGAAATTGATGGAGAATACCATGTTATCGCATATACGAGCAGGTCGTTGTCTAGAACAGAGAGGAATTACTCAGTTGTTTAGAGAGAATGTCTTGATGTGATATTTTGTATTGAACAATATAGGATGTGGATCGAACGTGCTCCTAAGTTCAAAGTTATAACAAATTGCTATTCTCTTCTTTGGCTTAATAATCTTAAGAATCCAACTGGGAAATTAGCTCGGTGGGGTGTTCGTCTTCGACAACATAATTTTTAGGTGTTGATATATTTTAATCCCTGATGCTCTTTCTCGTACTCATTCTGCTGACCCAGATGAGACTGTGCCAAACATTTCTGTATTAAATCCTTTTAAAGTTGATATCGACCGCATTGATGTGATGTGATGATCTTAGAGAAAAAAATATTAAGAATCCAGAAAAATATCCACAATGGAAAGTAGAAGATAATTTTGTTTTTAAATTTGTACCTACCAATCTTCCTATGAATGTTAATCTTCCAAATGGAAAGTTTTATAATCCCATCTCCTCAAACCTCTGAAGTAATTGAGCATTGTCATTCTCCACCCACAACAGGTCATTTCGGTTTCTACAAGACTTTGAACCGTGTTCAAGAATTTTATTATTGGCCTAAGATGGGACGTGATGTTTTGAAGTTTGTGAGATGTTGCTTAAATTGTGGAGCACAAAAGTCTTCAAATTCTGCTAGAATGGGTCTCATGGGAAGAGAAAAATGTAAACCTTCCTATGGGATGTATTGCAGTCGACTTAATGGGTCCCTTTCCTAGGTCGAAAAAGGGAAATAAATGGCTATTAGTTATTGGAGATTGGTTTTCCAAATACACATTCATATACCCTTTGCGTAGTTCCAAGTCTCCACATATAGAGAATATTTTAGAAAATCAGATATTTTTGGTTTTTGGATGTCCACAAATGCTTATATGTGACAATGGTTCCCAATTTATTTGTAAAAGTTTTAAGAATCTATGCCAAAGATATGAATGAAATCTCTATCAGGCATAACGCACTCTATTCAGCGTAATGCAATTTTGTTGAACGAAATAATAGGACATTAGGAACTGCAATTAGGAGCTATGTTAATGAATGAGTGGGACAAGGAAATATCAAAAATTCAGCAGGCTATTGATACTTCTATACATGAAGTCACACATTTTACCCCAACCTTTCTAGCTTTTGGTAGACATAGAGAAAACTCCTGGTGATAGGAATTCGTATGCTTGAAACCTACAGGGTCTAAAGGATATTTTCGTTGATGTTAGGAAACGACTCCATTCAGCATACCAGAGGAACTCTCAGGCATATCATCTTCGCAAACGAGATTTTTCTTTTAATGTTGGTGATTATGTTTGGCGAAGAAATCATGTTTTATCTAGTGCACCGAATCAATTCATTGCTAAGTTAGTTCCAAAATATATACTTTGTATAGTACATAAAAAGGTCTTGAAATTAATGTATAAATTAAAAAACATGAATGGTACTAAAGCGGGTAAATGGCATATTAAGGATCTTAAAGTTTATACTGGCTGATTCATTAAGTACTATTTCAGACACTTCAGATTAAGTATAGTTTTTATCGAGACATCTTTGGTCATCAAATTTGTAGAACCGCTTCTATGTCTCGATGCATTTATTTCTTTTGAAAGCTTTGCTTAATTTAATTTGGTGAAGCGCTATGAAATTTTTTGGAAATAACGACAAAAACGATGTAACTATTGTTTTTGGCTCCAATTCTCTTTTATAATATTTAGCTACTGGAAGTACTAGTACTCTTGCGTACTACCGTGTTAGGATGACATACCGGAATAATTCAGGATGCAACTACATAGGATATAAATCTCGATAATGATATTTTTGTTGTGAATTAAACAACCCCGGTGTATTATTTTATTAAATTTAAGCGTCTATTTTTTTTTCGGAAGGAGGTAGTGTAGCATTTTCAAAATTTGGCATAAACAAATGCTACAGCTTTGCTTAGTTTATATTTATTTTTATTTACAAACACAATTTAGTTTGGATTATTCCAATATAGGTACAGTGTATAAAGTACATTACTTTGAAAGTAATTGAATACACTTTCTATATTTATATTTATGTCTCTGTATGATGCACTAGATACTTATGATAAGATAATAATATCAATTTTTGTTCCTTTCTGAATAGTAGGTGCTCGACTAGGTTTCGGAAACCTCTTTTAAAGGTTCTGGTTGTGCAATCCAATTTGCTAGGCTGTTGTGTTCATGGATTTTAATACTTGGGCTGTCTTTCTATTACTCGGGAAAATGCTCACAAGCTTTTCTTTGATCTAAAACTTAATAAAAACTTAACAATTAGTTCGACACAAATGTAACCTTGGGTATATTTACTATTTTAGACCTATTGCTTGCAATACCTACCTCAAACAAATTGGAGATCATAAGAGTCATGTAATGTATATTATTCGATTATCTAATTGAATCGGTCATTTCAAAAACATGTCCATATTTTTCAAAAACTGAGTTTTTGCGCGGAAATGGTTCTACTGACATAGATGCACGTTCTGTGCAAAAACAACGCGAATCCACTTCTAGTCTACCTAAAACTGTAACCGCCAAATTTTCAAATCTGTGTAAAAACGACACGAGTCTAGGTCTTGTGTTGTTTTTGCGGCGAATTTATGGAAGCGATTTCCAAGCGTCTCATTGGTGGGATGCGTTTGAACAGTGGGATCGTGACGCAGACTCGCTTGTCTGCACTCGTATTTGTTTTCAAACACACGTTCGGTCTTCCATTTTGTTCTCAGTTGTTGCTAAGAGCATTATAATCACTCAACAGTGTTTAGTTTCAACGTGAAAAATATTAAAATACAAAATGTCTAGTTCATTCGAAGGTAGCGTAGATAACCTACCGTTTAAAAAGAGAAAACCCAATCCGGACAAATATAAAAAAAATGTTGTGAGGAATGCCAAAGTTAAAGGTCTGCAATACAGTAACTATAAAGGAAATATTGTACCAGCAAGAGCTACTGGACCATGTTGCAAGTAAGTAATATTTTATGTTTATTAAAAGCCTAAGTTTCATAGCATTATACCAATATACTCTTCTCAAAATGCATACCAGCTCTCTTTTGAAGAAGATAATTATTTCGGTCTTATTCGTATGTGTTAATTTTTTGCTTTGTAAGAATGAAACTAGTACCTACTTTATGCAGGGTGTCCGTAAACTGCTGTCATATATCCATAGGTCCGGAAGAACACAGTTTCCGAGCTACAGCAGTACTAAATTTTTAAACTTACAAAAATCAGTAGTATATTCAACTTTTTGTGCTCTTTTCGATTTTTAGGCCAGACAACAAAAAAAAAAGGATTACAAACAGTGTGTCGGGACACATGAGAAGTTTTATTTTGGCCTCTACAGTACGTAGTTAAAATATATGACAGAATTTCCGGACACCACAGACAAGGTGTATTTTTATTCCTGAAAACTAAAGTTGGCTTCTCTTTTTTTCAGTTGCAAGAATAAATGCTTCGATAAAATTCCTCAAGAAGCGTTAGATTTCTGTATAAGAACCCTGAACAACCTCTCCACCAAAGATGAACAAGACATATTTTTACAGCAGCATATTGAAAAGGTACCTGTTCAAAGACATCGCGCTCGAAAGGAAGAAGCCATCCTGAAAGACTTCATTCATATACGTGTTTCCATTCCAAACAAAAAAACAAAGGTATGTAAAAGAGCTTTTTCGTCAATTTATGGTGTATCAGACGGTCGTGTCACAAGAATTTGCACTTTGCTTCTTCAGTCTGCAACTCCCCGGGATAAGCGAGGACAGCACCCGAAATGGAATACTAAATCCGCTGATATCCACGTGTTCAAATATTTTACATTTTTTAAGTTCTGAACCAGCTCCTTAATATGCATGTTGACTTGGCAACATAGCCAAGGAACGCGCCATAAATCACAAAAAGAGACGAGTAGTAGTACAAGTCGAGGGTGCAATAAGCAAGGTCGCGATCCGGGCGGTCGTCTTTTTCTTGTCCTGACATTGCTCCTCCCGTGAATAAACCGTTTAAACCCACATTAAATTATTGCCAGTAATATCGTGAATAAATAGTGCAACGTCCACTTCAAGATTCTGCCGTCTTTTCTTTATATACACTATACAGTCCACTACCCTTTTTACGCAACTTCTGAGAATTCAGCGAGTGACATCAGCTGAAACGGAAAAGCGGTGTTGCCAGTTCTTAAGGGCGCAACACCACAAGCTTATCCAAGGTCACATTTTATCATTTCCAAGAAAACAAACACACTAGCAGGCAAGAATATCGAATATCTTGATTCACGTCTGGATATCAAAACAATGCATAGACTTTTTAAAGAAAGGCATCCAGATGCAGACGTTAAATACAAGTATTACGCAAAATATTTTAAAGAAAACTTTTCTTTGCGTTTTGGTAGACCCCAAATTGATACATGTCTCAAGTGCAAAGAATTATATGTAAAAACAAAAAGTCAATCTTTGGGTTTACATGCCAAACGTGCTGCAGAAGCAGAACTTACCGTTCACAAAAGGAGATCAAAGAAATTCCATAATAAAATATCTATGGTGAAAGAAATTTGTCAAAACCTAGATCACTCAGTTGTTCTTTCGTTCGATTTTATGCAAAACCTTCCTCTGCCCTGTATACCAATATAAGAAATATTTTATTTGCGACAACTCTGGGTTAACTGTTTTGGCATTAAAAATCTTATAACAAATGAGTCGGTATTCTATGTTTATCACGAAGGCCAAGCAAACAAAGGCGCCAATGAAGTATGCTCGATGTTATTCCATTATATCGAAAAAATTTTGCCAAACAATATTCAGGAAGTATTTTTGTTCAGCGATAACTGTCCTGGGCAAAATAAGAACCATACGATGATTCGGTTCTTACTAGCATTGACGGACACAGAAAGATTTTCCAAAATCATCCATTATTCTCCCATCAGAGGGCACTCATCTTTGCCAAATGACAGATTTCGGGGTACTGAAAGCAAAAATTAAAAAATATGACCAGGAAAATTTTTTTCTGTTTTTGAGTTGAAAACGAATCGAATGTTGGATTTCAATAAGTGGTGGCCAATATATTATAAACAAAACTGCCTTTCCAATGAGTCTTTAGGGTCCAAGGTACCCAAAGAACAGAAGAAAACATTTTCCCCATCATCGTTTATGTCTTTTGAGTATGATAAGCATAAGAAAGAGACTGTCGTTACACATGATTTTATTGACGGATTGAAATGTCATACCTTTCACCTTTCTAAAACCAAAAATCCTGTATTACTACCAACAACCAGAGCTTACCCAAATAATGCTGTGGGCATTAATCCCCCAAAAATTGCCAATATCAAGCAGGTACAAAATAGCATTTTGGAAAAATATAAACCATTTTATGACGAAATTTTTCAGTGGCCTATCCAAGACCAAGTCGAAGATGTAGTTGTTGAGGCAGATAATGAATTTGATTTTGTACCTTAAGATTATATAGTAATGTTTTGTTGTTTTGATAGACTTTTGTAATCATTACCAGTAATTTTACTTCTTATTTGTTGTTTGAGATATAATAAATGAGTGACAAAAATTTAAAAAAAAAATTCTGTGCAAAAACAGCATTAGTCCAAAATTTCAAAATTAATCAATCAATGAATCAAAAAATATTTATTTTTGAATGCAACCGCTTAGTTAAAATGCGAATATGTCGAAAACTATTACATTTAGGTATAGGACATGTTATAGAAAAAATATTCAGGATTTTAGGAGATTCTAAAAAATTAATAATATACAGGGTATTTCATTTAAAAAGATATAACTTTAACCTATCACCCATTTCTGCAACATCTTGTATATATATAAATGTATTCTGCAAATAGCTTACATTATTCTGC
>MU183557.1:57697-84900 GCA_016904865.1 Pissodes strobi
TGGTTAAGTTCAAACTTTCCACTGTATGATTTTATGTTAGTTGACACATGCCCCCCTTCCAGAAAACGACGGCCTCCGGAGTTTATTACCAGATATGCTATTCCCTTACTACATATATACATTTTTTACATTTTGCATTCAACCTTAAATTAACACTATCACAACCCGACCGTACTGATCTCTACTCGGTCCAAGACGTTCTGGCTGGATGCAATAGTTTGCCCATTCATGTTACTTGTTGTCCACTTCGTGTCGTGGCTCAGTTTTGTCCACCCGGTATTAGTCTCGGAGTGTTGTCGACTCTGTATGTTGCTTGACCCAGTGCTTTTTGCTTACATGGAACAAAAGAAAGGTTTGTTTTAATAATTGACTAATAACTAATTTAATAACAATCAATCAATTTTTTAGTTGCCAAATACAGTAACAATTTTACACTAGTTTGCATCCAACATGCCTCGAGAACCCCGCCGTAAGTTTTATATTTATTTTTGAGAGCCCTAAGCCTTTTTATTTATTTTTTTTATTTTGTGTCTTACAAACATTATATTTTCTAGACCGTTATTGTGAAAGATTGGCTCTGCGGCGTGTCAGGGAAAGCTTCCCTGAGTTACCCAGGGTAAGTGAATTATTTACGTTTTCTTCTTGGGTGGTTTTGTTTCATCTGAAAATTCTTCTCTTTTCTTTTAGGGGTTTTCCTTCAATTTTATATACATTCCCGTTAGACCGTCTGAGGGATGGCCTCCCTCTGTGCCTAGCGGCCAGCATCTCTTGATTTACGGGGGGGTTCCCGGATATATTGTGTATATAACCGTTGTGGTTAGATCTAGACGTCCGACCATATATGTATATTTTTAGGTATAATAAATAGTTTAAAACGTTTCCGTGTTATTATTATTAGATTTTGATTATCTTATACCGTTTCACCATACTTCACATTTTTATTTATTATTTGTTGTAAATCCCTTGTATAAAGGATTAAAAATAATTCTTTTGATTATCTGGCAGTCCTATATCTATTCGTATTTCAGCATATACGATATATATGATAATTTTAATTACAGCTAGCCTATTATTTCTAAATATTATAATATGATATGATACGTATTTATACTACTTTGTATAGTCAGCAGAAATAGTAAGCAGGTCATGTTGATATTCCATTGCTCGGGTCGACTGCCGCAGTCTTTTGAAATATGGAATTTAGGCTACCGTCTGAGTTTTGATTTTCTATCCTTAACGTGTATCCATCCTGTGGTGTGGGGGAGTGGTTTGTGCTGGTGGAGCTGGTCGTATTGCGTAAGTATCTATATAATTTAAATAATAGATATATTAGGAATATTACAAATGTGCTACATGTTATTATAAATAGTATATCGTGCATGATTTCATTTGCTGCATGTACAGGGGTTGCTAATAAGGGTAGTGTTGGCTTGAGTTTGTGAAATATTATGTATATTACTGCAAATGATAGCATACTGTTCCATATAACCATGATACTGTGATTTTCGTTTGTCCATTTATAATTATTGGATGACGTTTTCGTTTGCTTGATTTCTGACGTAATCGTTTGTAGCAATTCTTTACTTGATGTTAGGTTAAGATGTGGTATGGATATTGACCAGTTGTGGTTGATGCATTCTTCCATATTACTGCATTTGGGTGGCTGTAAATTTGCTGTCGGATTCAGTATAAATGTTTTTAATTTTGTCCATGCTACTGGTATTTATTTGTAGCTGGCAATGGCACGGGATGAATATTTTTAGCGCACCTGTAGCTGACGTTTTATTGCCCTGTATCGGAGTGCTCAATTCCATACAGATTATCTCCATGCCCTCTTCAGGGTGTGTGATAATATATTCATCATCCCCTATTTCAGTAATGACCATTAGTGAAGACCTGTGACATTTCATTGCGCAGTGAAACGTGAGGTCCTCCACCGAGGCTCCGTGAAATAGTTTTCTGGCGCATGCGGGCCCTTGAAGCATATCGCCGGAAAATCTTGGTAAGTAACACAATTTGTTTTCATATGGTTTGCACAAGTGTAGCCCTGTCCCTGTTATTTGTCTGGTAACCTGATTGTTATTGTTTACAGCTACTGCCAGATACAGAGTGTTATGTTCAATCACACATGTTTGGCCTTCCCAGGCAAATGGATATGTAACTAATTCAAATAATTTCCATTGATTACTTTTCTCGTTTGTAGGAACTTTTCTGTGTATTACCAACTGCTCCTGTGTAAAGCTGCATTCACTGATAGGGAGTTCATAGTACTTTGATATATCAACATGCGGGATTGTTAGTTCGTGGCCACCTTTCTCAAGTTCCTTGGCGAGACTTTTGAGATCTTCTCTCAGGATGGATGGCTTCAGGATTGCTATGGGAATTTGGTGCTGTCTGCAAGCGTGGATTACTTCCTGTCTTTTTTGTGCCCTGGTAAGCCTTATTATTTTTCTTGATAGATCTAAGTTTGTTTTTAATGTAGCTAGAATTAAGTTATCCTGAGTATTTTCTTCTGTTCTAATTTTGTTGTTCATTTTCTCAGCATAATCCTCTAGATATTTTATTCTATCCTCTGTTATTTTTAGGGCTGTTACTGTCTTTTGTTGGGCCTGTTCTAGTTGGATGGATTGTTGTCCCACTATGCCAATAGTCGATTCGAGCCCTTTAGTGAGTCCAACCGCTGTCTTAGTGTATCCTCGTCCATGACCATGGAATCCAGCTTTTGTTGTGTTGCTACCCCGCAACACCAGTTCAATCCATCGGCAATAAATGATAAGGATATGGCCCGTTTAGATCTTGCAGTTTCCTTTAGGTGAGTTATTTTATAATTGTCCATTAAATCATCTATTTCCATTTCTAACGCTGTTGATATTCCTTCCATATATTTTAAGATTCTGCATTCATCTTTTTCTTTGTCTAGAAATTTCCCTCTTATTGGGGGTGGAATATTTATTATTTCTTCTACCCAAGGTAGTTTGTATGTTAGAGGGATACTTCCCTCGTAGGAGATAGTTTCAGGGAGGAGTTTCCATGTGGCCCCTGCTGAGACCTCTACTTCATGGCTGTAGCAGTGGTGTATTAGCACTAATAGTGTCCTGTAACAGAATATTGAGTCTAAGAAGAGTATTTTATCCTTATGCATCTTTCTATCTCTCCCACTTAATTTTATCATATAGATAGCTTTTTAATTGTTCCTTATCTGAGTCCTAATTTTATTATATGCACATTTTGTGTGGACGGCGTGTCCTGCCTTTATTTCTTTCACTGCATTATTTTACAACATTTTTTCTTTCTAGGTCCCCCTTTTTTTTTCTTTGGACATCGTGACGCTGGCGCTGCCTTTATTCTCTAATACATGGCGCTCGAGGCTCCGGAACCTGTTGCGCTTGTGTAGAGTTTTGGTATGTATATTTATTATTTTATTATCTCCATATATATTACTGTTTGCCATATGTTTATATCGCGTATCCTATATATATTCGGCGTTTATGTATTCATTCTTTTACACTATTTCTATCCTATTTTTACTAGTATATTTCTTAATCTCAGCTGATTTTTATGTACATATTATAAACTTTCAATGCTCCGTGGCCCTTAAGTGTTGTGATTTTCTCGATAAGATATTCATCACTACCTAAGTCCGTTTTACATATAGTCTATGCCTATATGTTTTCTCATTAGATCGTCTTCTACCTAGTTTCCCATTAAACTTCTTATTTCTCCTAGTTTCTCCTCACTCGAAACGCTCATATGTTTTTCTATGACTTTCCCTGTATGGTATTAATCGAAAACAATTGCGTTCTCATTATAACTTTACTAAAGTTTCATTTCTCCATTTAAACTTTATTATTCACATAAATGAACTAAACTTTTCTAGTCTCATTTTTCTCTATATTAACTTTCTCTATCATCTATTTGGACGCCTTCATGTTATTATTATGACTTTCTCTAGTGTCTTAGATAGTTGTCAATAACACTCGCGTTCCAAATTCTATAGTTCCATCTTTCTAATATAACTTTGTTTGCTTCTCTAAGTGCCTTCAATTATTTTTCTATGTGCTTTATTTTTTACTTTAAGTATATACAAGATATATGTACTCTATTTTCCATTCTGATATCTATGTACTCTATTTTCTACTTTAAGTACATATTGTTTCCATTTTAAATGTATCTTATATTTGTCTATATGCTCTATGCTACTTTTTTCTCACTCCTAAGTGTTTTCCTAATATGTAAGGTATTTATCACTGACACCTGCGTTTGTAGATACTTTGTGCATTGTCATTATTTTCTCCCTAAAATCGCTAAGAGTCTTCCTTCGGAGTCCTCGTCTTCTTTCTCGTCTATACCTTCACTACTCTCAATTTTATTACTGTTTTGTTGCCCCTTATCTTTCTCACGTTTTTCTTTTTCTGCCTCTTGTATAACTAATTGTATATCCGTATCTTCCGTATCATCTGTACTATCATCCGCTGTGTCCTCTGGATCCTCTTCTTAGTTACTTAGTTTCTGCTTTCTCCTTAGTTTTTGGTTTCCTTGCATTTACTTAGTTTCTGGTTACCTTTTACTTCATTTTTATATATTTTTTTGTATTTACTTAGTTTTTGGCTACTTCTTACTTAGTTTCTGGTTTCATTGTATTTACTTAGTTTCTGGTTACTTTTTACTAAATTTTTATATATTTTTTGTATCTACTTAGTTTTTGGTTACGTCTTACATAGTTCCTGGTTTCATTGCATTTACTTAGTTTCTGGTTACTTTTTACTTAATTCTCATTTTTTTTTGTATTTACTTAGTTTCTGTGACAGTGGTACCTTAGATAATAGTATTGTATAACTTTCCCTATATTTGACGATATCCATCTTTAATACACTGGTTTAATCTTTCCTCGTATATTGTCTTTATGTTTATATATACTTTTTATGAAACTCTAATTTCATCTCGTATATTTTGCTTTCCAAGTGTCTGACTTATGATTTTCCCTGTACGGTATTTATCTGAGACAGTTGGGTTCAAAATTCTTTATACGCCCTGTATATACTAATTTCTTATTTTTTGCTTTATTTCCATATTACCTACTTCTTAAAAACTTCTTCTTTCTTCTACTTCTTTTTCTATTTGCTTGTTCCTCCGACTAATTGTTATTTTCCCTATTATCTAGGGTATTTGTGATTGGTACGCGTGTTTAAAATTTTAATTTTACGTAACTTTTTTGACCGAAAATTGCTAGTGGTTGTTCTTCTAACTATACGCCCCTTTTTTTGTCCATAATGGCACTACTTTTAATTTTTTGTTGGTTATTCTCTTTCTTATATTTTGCCATTTCGTGTTTTGCCTCTCGCATAATTAACTGACATTTCTTTGCTTCATTTTCATTATTGACGTCTCTATCTTCTTTCTGATTATTGCTTGGTGATGTTCTGGCCCATTGGTCCATTATATGCATGTACTGATTTTTCTTACTCTTCTTATGGTCCAAACTGTCTTAGAAGTATCTTTTGTTCTGTATTGATCATATGTGATGACTAAATTTGCAGATTCCGTATTATGCTTGACCTTAGTTTTAAGATTTATTTAAAATAAGATGGCCATATAACACTGGTGCTTACACCAAATGGTCAACAAGGCGAATTCGTATAATTTCCAAAAAATTTCAACGAAAACTGCTACAGAAAACGATCATGTGGGTCACCACTGCTGTAAAAAATTTAGACGGCTTGGATTGATGCAAAATGTTATTTTTAGCTGAATCAGGGTTCTATCTGGAAAAAGCGTATCTCCTCGACGAGTCCTTGGTCCTGTGTCCTATGTAGGGGGTCGAAACGGCTTCCTCCACCACTTGAAATAATTATTGACCGGCGGATAGCAAAAAGAAAGGGCGTCAGAAGGGCGGATCGATTGTTTGGTGGATGAAAGTTTTAGTTTACGTCGTTTATTTTTTTTATATTAGTTAATTTAAATAGCACTTTGCCTTATGGCGTTATTAATTTTCACTGATTCACTTTTAAGGCGTGCCTGATCAGAGGGGCTTTTCCCTTTCGGTAATTCGCACTGATAGGTCTTTTTTAACCGTGCCTGATCAGAGGGGCTTTTCCCTTTCGGTAATTCGCACTGATAGGTCTTTTTTAAAAGTGAGAGCTTTGATCTACCAGAGGGGCTTTTCCCTTTCGGTAATTCGCACTGGAGATCAAAGTCTGCCGGTATGGGCTGCTGCACAGCTTTTTATACCAAACTTTGACCTCTAATTCGAGTATTGTTTTGAATTGTCAACAAGGTTAATCATAACAGTTTATACTTTAACTAATAATAATTTATAATTGAGTTTCATGGTTAAGTTCAACTTTCCACTGTATGATTTTATGTTAGTTGACAATATTTTAGAATGTAATTAATTCATATCTGTAAATTTAGGTGATTATGCATTTAAAAAATATATACCCTAATTACTAATTTTTAAACATTGCACAGTCACTATTGTTAGTTTATGCTAGATTAATTAGATAAATATTTTTATTAGCAGTAGTAATGGAATAAAGGAGCGGTAGTTTTAGTAATGCATGTGATTCATGAATTTTAATTAGTTTATTTGCTTTAGTAGAGTGAATGCGTGCGACAAAGTGGCACTTGGAAAAACCAATATTTTTGTTTATTAATTTTTAGATGTTGCTTTTGTAGACAACAAACAAATTAATGATAATTCAAAAAAATTGGAGGCTATATGCAGTTTCCTAGCTGATTAAGTTGGACCTTACTGAAATTAAGCAAAAGGTGGACGAAGTGGTGGCCCCTAAAATAGATTCAGTTGAAGAACTATATACCCATGAATTTGCCGTTAAAGATACTGGATGAACTCGAGAATTTCGAGAACGAAATTTCCGAGAATGAAGATATGAAGCAGTCATATGTAAGTCCTAATATTACTTCAGGTAAATGTAGATATATAGGTACAAGACGTTTTATTTACAATTTAAAAGTTCGCTTTACTTTCAGTGAAATCGAAAGAAACGCCATTTTAAAAATAACTTGTTTTGGGGCATCCTGAAGGAGTAGGACTATGTACGGTTATTGTCTTAATCTTGCAACTGTACATACTTCATCCTAATGTAATTTTTAGGTCAGACATTTAAAAGGAGTCGGAGGGAACGATGCCAAAGATTTTACTACAAGAATTTGACGTTCTTTGATGAGAAACTCGCTGGCCGGAACCTGTTCATGGCTTGGAAGGAAAAACAATTTTGCAGTTGGATACCTAGGAATCATTAATGTGGCATTTGGTAAGTGCTTTATAATTTTATAGTGGCATAAAGTTTGTAAAAGGGACTTTTAAGGTATAGATTTGATTTTTTTGTGAATAATTTCGCAGTCATAATCAATTTGTAATTATTCTGACTGTGCCATTCTTATATCATTTTGAAGTACTACTATAGATATCATAAAGTCCGACTCGAGTTTTTTTTCCATTTTTATACCAAGCGTCCAAATAACAAACGGAACATTTTGAATTATGTCTCTCAAAAAACAAACTACCATTTTTTAATAAAATATTTTAGTGTGTCATCTAAATTAAGGTGATTTACCTGCATAGAAAGTAAATATAGTGCTTGTAAAGGCTTATTGGATTCATTATAAGAAAATATTAAAAATATATATATTAGGCAGATCTAAATGTCAAATTTCAACTGGATTTTTTTTGTTATTTTCATTTCTCTGAGCACTTATCATGTAATTGTTGCAGATGTGGTACATCAAAAAACGCGATGTTCAAGAAAAGATTTCGAAGGCGTATTTGCAGATTGGCTGCGCCATGCCAAACAAAGGCGCGTGTTGCGGGAAGAGACAAAAGCATAAAACATAATTTTCCTTCAAATGCATCTCTAAGTTGTTTTTCTTTTTCAAATTCAAATAATAAATTTCACATGTTAAGTATAATGATTATTTTGATTAAATAACATTTAAAAAATGCAAATAATCAGATAAAAAAATGGAAAGCAAAATTAAAAAAATAATAATTAGTAAACGCCTCATAATATTTCCTGCCTCATCTTGATCTTAGTATCATTTAAGATGTGTTGCTGATCTGTTTTTAAATGTATCTTTAAATCTTTAGGTTTAGTAGAATAGGTACAGGTAATTAATAAATGTTAACTGTCTAAAATCGATGAATTTAGACCTATAGTGCGTGATAGTAAAATGTTTTAAAAAATCTGAAATGCTCTGCAGATTTGAAAAAACGAGTTTTATTTAAAGCACCAGACATGTAAATGCTACTTCAAATTCTTGATACTCAGTTTTTTTTATAGCATTACAGTAAAAAGCTATAAATATATCTATAAAATTTTACTTAAAGTTTATATATTTACCGAGGTAGAAGAATATACTTAATTTACCGATCATGTACAGGGCTTTTCATTATATTTTTTAAACCCACTTGGAGGCTTAAATAAAAGTGGGAGCTAAAATCTTTATATACAAACATGTTAGGGTTTTTCATATATTATCTTTTAGCGATACCGTAAGAAAAACATTGCTTTCGGAAAATTGAAAAATTAATATGACTTGTGTTTTTGTAAATGGAATATTTATTTAGTTAAAATGATAGTCTCTTTATCCTGGTTTCAAACATTTATAGTTTGTTGGTACGGCGCTTCAGGTATTTTTGAAATAAAGAGGTTTAAAATGTAGAAACTCAAGGAGAATAATTCAGATCAAGATCGTCTTAAAAACACTCTGTAGTACACTAATTTCATGTAAATAAATGCGCAACTAAGAATAAAACTTCTTATGTGTAATGAATGTTTCTTCCAAAAAACTTATTTAAATTTTTATTATTTGTGTATAATATGTTTGCCACTTCCTGTATGTGCATACATACCTTGGAATAAAGTGCTTCATGTACAAATTTTCTTTATCTTATTCGTGAGTGAAGTAATTATTAAATTTTCCTTTCAGGAAATGCAGATTTACTTTGAACTTCTGAAGTCCAAGTTTGTTTGTGAAAAGCATTTTACAAAGGAGTTTTTCCTTTCTTCAAAACTGTCCACAACAGCCATTCCGACTCCATATGCAAAAGCTCAATTATCGAGGGATGTAGCAGCTGCAACAAAAAAGTGAGAGGTCAGAAGAACCACAACCATCAACATCTGGTATTGGATTTTGCCATTCTTCCACATCGGGAGTGTGCTGTACAGCACCTGTGCAATATGAAGAGAAAGCAGCAAATTGTCCATTTGAAAAATTGGAGAAAAACACGGTAGCCATTGCAAATATGCCAACTCCCCAAAAACAAAAAGCACTTGATGAAGATACTCCAAGAAAAAAATCTGAAGTGATAATTATATACTTATATATTAAAAAGGAAAATATATCTAAGCGTTCCTAGGGGAGCAAACCAGTTGACTCCATTCAATAGAGCTTTTGTGAATATGCAGCTTTACCACAAAAAAGGAACGCCTTGGTCCTCGGATGAGAAAGAAGCGGCACTGTCTCTATTTTATTAGCCATCATCAACTTATAAATTTATGCGGCTCAAAGGATGTAATTTACCATCCCCGTCCACCATTGCTTCATGGCTTCGACAATATAGACAAAATCCAGGCTGTAATAAGCAATTATTTAAAATTTTAAAAATTAAAGCTGAGACAATGACAAGAAAAGCCAAAGAATGCGTTCTTTTATTTAATGAGATGGCCATCAATATCGATTTTTCCAAGAGCAAGGACTTAATCGAAGAGTTTGAAGACTTAGGAGAATTTGGTCGTCGACCAGTTTGTCCTAAACAGGCTCTTGTGTTAATGATCAGGGGTCTGTATTCCAATTGGAAAATACCAGTTTCATATTACTTTTCGGAAAATGGAATAACGTCTGATCAACTTGTTAAAATTATTTTAAAAAATCTGATTGAATTGGGCATGATTAATTTAAACCCTGTTATGTGATCAGAGTTCAGTCAATCAAAGAGTTTTTAAAATTTTGGGAGTGACTGTAGAACAACCATTTTTTCATCTTGATAATAACCTATATTTTGCTTTGTTTGATCCCCCACAAATAATAAAAAGTATATAAAATTCGAAGATATTAAAGATATATACAATTTAGATGAAAGGAGTAAAAATTTAGAGCTCTCCCCAAACTCACAGATTCACACATAATCCCAAGCAATTTTCAAAAGATGAGTGTGAAATTGGCAACACAATTATTTAGCCACAGTGTCGTGTCGCTGCTGCGATCAGAACTGGAGTAGAGACTGGAGAAATAAAATCTCTTTCTGCAGGATCTACAGCCGATTTTATTGAAATAGTAGATAATGCATTTGATGCAGAAGCTTGATGGCTGACAAAAAATGTAATAGGGCTATTTCAGAAAAAAATGATGCTCCTATTAAGGCTCCTGTTAAAATTTATGAAGTATTCCAAAAAAATTAAGAAAATTGACAATAATGGACAAACAAAAAGAGCTCCTTGTTTCGATTCCATACTTTTAACAACAAATGCTGTTAAAGGATTGTATGAAAAACAAAAGGCAAATAGATATTCCTTTTTATTAACAGCAAGATTAAATCAAGACGTATTGGAAAATCAATTTTCTATTTACAGGCAAAAAGGACGCTATGCAAAAAACCCCACAGTGGGAATGTTTCAAGCAGCATATAAGTCCAATCTTGTGATGAATTTGATGAAACCATTTAAAGACTCAAACTGTGAGCCAGACACCTCTGAGAATTTACTATGGTCATTAGATTTTAATATGTGTTCCGAAAGTAAAGGAATGGAAAGCACTGATAGTTCCTTTAGACGAACCTGAAGTTAGTTCTGCCCAAAGTTCTGAAACAATGACACACTCAGTAACATTGGAGGATTGGTCCGTGGCTTATTTTGCAGGGTATTTATTTAAGAAATGTTTAACCAAATTCAATTGTGAGCAATGTAATATTTTACTTGGTAGTGACAACCATTTAACTAATCAAACAAATATTTTATTGTTTTACAAAAACTAAAATATTAATGATCCTGTTGCGTTAAAAAAACCTAGTAACTTACTGTACAATTTCACTAATGTTGCCATGAAATCTTTTGCAAAACAAATTACTTTAAGGTGGCATTCCAAAAAACTAAGCCAAATATTAAACAAAAAAATTGCTAAGCAAATTAACGATCAAGTACCTGATTTCTTTGTAGATCAAGATCCGTGTAAAATTCATAAAATGTACATATTGGACTTGTTAATAAGAGTACTAATATTTAAGCAGTGTAAAGAGTAATCTTCTTCTATTAAAACAATAAACACTTCGAAATTTAAAGTGCCTCAGAAATTAACTGTTTTAAAAATGCATAAATTTTCTTGCAGATATTGATCGTAAAGTTATATTTTATGTATGGATATTACTAGCTATTTCCTTTAAGATTACTTTTTGATATGAGTTGTATTTTTTGTTAAGGTTTATTATTGATATGATAAACCATAAACGTTTGCTTCAAAAATTATTTGCTTGTGGTGTTTGTTATTAGGTGGTATGGCAAGACAGGCAAGGCCATGCCCTTGGTTCTTGTCATACTGCCTATTAGCGAGAAGTCCATTTTTAATCTAGAGAAAATTGAACACATCACACTCAAGGTAGAGAGTCAGTGTACAAAAGCACGCGACTCTCAGTGCCACAGATGTCAGTTATACGGACACTCTGCATATAAATGCAAAGCAGGCCCTCTCTGTGTCAGATGCGCCGAGCCACACCTAACCTCTGATTGCCCCAAGGGCAAAGAGAGGCTGCCAAACCCCAAGTGCGCCCTCTGCGGAAGAGCTCATACCGCCAACTTCTCCGGGTGTGAAAAACATCCAAAAAACATCAGGCTCAAGGCCGCGGCAACCCCCCCAGACCCAAGGGTCAACAACATCCCTCCAGCGAGCTTCAAATGGGGCTCGCAAGACAATTCAAAACTTGCCACCCCCATAGCTCAAGCTAGCAATGCGGCGCAAAACCCGCAATTAATCAACTTCATGACTACATTGCAGGCTTCCATGCAAACGTTCATAGAAAGCATGCAACAACAAATACAACAATTAGCCACACTAGTACTCGCAAACAACACAGTCCCCTTCACGCCTCCGAAGCACACATAAAGTGCCTTCAAACCACGTCATGACAACATCACACTGTTCATACACACACATACAGACAACAGTACACAAACAACCCACTTATCATCACACAGCTGAGCCAGTAAGCCATACTTGGTAACATCGCGAGAAGCAGCCAAAGTCATGTCTATAGATGGTAGATCAATACAAAGGAAGTGATATGCAAGGCCTGGCTTACAACATAACAGAAACAGGTACTGCCTATGGGTGGGTAGCTTCGTATTTAGGGAATAGGAAACAAACCGTTGTGATGAATGCTGTAAGGACTGTAAGGTCATATACTGGACAGAGCGGCTTAGGTGTTCCACAGGGATCCATACTTGGACCCCTGTGTTTTATTATCTTTGTTAATGATATCCAAAGGTCCTGTGGGGGCTTGGGTCGCCTTGTCTTGTATGCAGATGACACCAATATCTTGTTAAGTAATTCTATGATTAATGATTTAGCGTTGAGAGCTAATGACATTTTCCAGTTGTTCAGTGAATATTGTACAAATAACGAACTAGTTTTGAATACTGATAAGACTGTATTTATGCAATTTTTCCCAAAAAGTGTTTCTCCTGATTATAATCTTATTAAAATTAATAATAGATCTTTTAAAGGGTGTCAGATTTCAAGTTTCTTGGATTGTGCATTGACTCCGAACTTACCTGGGAAAAGCACATAGATGCCTTATGCTCAAGACTGAGCTCTCTATGTTTTTTAATTAAACATTTGAGAAATACTGTAGATGCACAAACCATGGAACTTTTCTATTTTGGCTTAGAACAATCAGCCTTACAATTTGTTTGATTTTTTGGAGATCCTCATCCTATTTTCATGAAGCATTTGTGATGCAGAAAAAGTTTTGAGATGTTTGGAGAATGTACCACCGGATACCTCCAGAAAAACCTCCTGATATTAATTATTTAAGTTTTTCCTCTCTCCCCTCCCCTGGCCAAACGGAGGGGGGTCCCGTTTTCGTCCAGGATCTTCTTTTTACCCCGGCTACATACCCTGAAAATTTCGGCCCCACAGTTGGCAGTAATTTGATGGCGTCTACATCGTGAGGTTCACAAATTACTGATTAAAACGTGTTTATCAGGTATGTGATGTTTTTAATATTTTTTACCCTTTCTACAATCCATTAAGGAGTCCGATAATAAATATTGTTTAACTATAGCCTGAAAGCCTTATTTCTGTAGGACATTTGTGTATGAAAAGTTTTCCATTATAGGTCAGAATTTAAAAAGTTTTAGTCAATTTGTTGCTGAAGTACATTCGGGACAAAACCGGGTATCGCCCGTACATATGATACAAAGAATAAAAGATATGATCGATCGCTGTCTAAAACTCGTCCGCCGTGCGCATGACGTCTTTGGTGACTGATTTTAAGTTCAAGCGTATGGCGGCATTATATTTCCAACTTTATTAAACCTTATTTTAACAATATTTATCTTGGTACCCAACCCAAAAGTTTAAAGATAGTTTCATAAGGATGTTACATATATACATTTTAACGCCATTATATATATTTTAAAATATTTAATTAAAATCGGACATTTAAGGAAAGCACATGAAAAGCGAAAGAGCTTTTTCTCACAAGAAATCTATTTTCGGTTTACCGGTTCGGGTGTTTCATATTGCATACTTTATAAATACATTTATAAGCGTTTTATTAAACTCAACTATATAATATTTCAAGTAACGAATAAGAAATATATAATCCTAAACTACATTTACTTTTAGCTCAACAAATACAATTTATTCTGTACTTTCAACCAAAAATATATACAGTTTCATATATTATATAATTAATTAGTAATCTGCGATGTTAGTGTTTTTCTCTAAATTATTATTGTTTGTTAATACATATCAAAATAGAGAATAACACTCTATTATGACATAAAACGCAGTATAAGTAAACTTATATCACCAGAAAGAATGCAAATAATACCTATTTATTTATTTATTTTTAAATCGTTTATTTAAGAATCATAATTTACAATTTACACTCATATATTCATACAATTTGATCATGTCTATATTAATAAATATTACTGTCTATGGTAATTATGTCTATGGTTAGTACACAGCCACAGCAGAATGCATTATTTACCACGTAATATTTGACGAGCTTATTTAAGAATCATAATTTATAATTTACAGTTATATATTCATAAAATTTGATTATGTCTATATTAATAAATATTACTGTCTATGGTAATTATTATCAATACTTGAAGACTAGTAAGTTCATAGTCAATACATGTAGTATTGGCATCGGAGGCCACACCTTAGTTCTAAAGACAAAGTAATTATCTATGAAAAGTGTAATTTTAGTGTTTAAAATCTGGCTAGTAACACTTCTCTTTTAAATTTTTCCCGAACTTCTCAACAGTTCAAACGGAATGTCTCTTTCAAAACAGTGTTCTTCGAAATGCCTCGAACACACCCTAGCATTATTAACACTAAAATTGTCCAATATCTTACAAGCATTTATCCATGCTGTTCTTAAAACATCCTCGGAGGGAAACTGGAAAAACCTAATGGCCTTTGCTTTAGTGCAGCCATTCTCTTGATTATTCAGTTTGTACACAGCCACAGCACAACGCTTTATTTACCACGTAATATTTGACGAGCTTATTTAAAGGTCATAATTTACAATTTACAGTTTTATATTCATACAATTTGATCATGTCTATATTAATAAATATTACTGTCTATGGTGAGATAACCCACCTCTTTAAAATACTATTTCATTAGACCTGATACATTCATTTTTAAGACATCCTATATATATGTATATTTTGAGACACCCTATATACATTTAAAATATGAAAACAAGTCATAAATTGAAGTCGAGTTTTGCGAGGATTTTTGGAGGAGATCCGAGCAATCGCTCGAGAACGGAGGATAGAGAGTCAGAAGCCAGCGGAGTGTACGGTTTATTTTGGTGAATTGTTTTGCTTCTGTGTTGCAACATGTCATGTCATTACAAGTCGGTAAAATGAAACTTATAATATTGTTATTTACATAATTTCCACAAGTATATCTCTTATTCTCATGGATAAGTCATATTTGATGGCATAACATGTGTATATATTTTCATATTGTTATTAACATAATTTGCATGAATATTTCTCCTGTTTTCATGGATAATTCATATTTGATGGCATAACATGTGTATATATTTTGATATTGTTATTAACATAATTTGCATAAATATTTCTTCTATTCTTATTGATCGTTCATATTTGATCGTATAACGTGTGTATGCATTTAATGAAGTCGTTTTATGCTGTGAATAACACTGCTTTAAATGAAAACAAAAATGTATTGTTTGCTGTCTTTCGTGCTGGAATTTTAGTTTTAGTATGACTGTGATTGTAATGTAAGCAAGGGACTTGATCTACTAACATTTTCCTCCCCTGGCTGAGCGAATATCCTAGAATATCCTTTATAAATCGAGCAAAGCACCCTAAGTCGGTGCAGCTCTTCGTTTGATTATTCAGTTTGTACACAGCCACAGAACAACGCATTATTTACCATGTAATATTTGACGAGCTATTAGGAACTAAACCTTGATAATAACAAAATCAGATTAAATCAAACTTAAATATCAATTAAAAAATACTTCAAACACTCTGAAAACCGTCATTTGTAATTAGAACAGCTCTAAACAACATTAAAATAGCATGGGTTAAGTGGACTGCCGCCAAGATAAGTCACCGATGACGTAGTCGACAAAGCCCGCCCACATGCACAATGTCATATCTTCTTTTTTCTTTGTATCATGGCCCGAACATGTTTCTTAATTAGTCGATTGTAAACCTTATGCTTTATTGCTATTTTTAGTTAACAAAATGGTACGCAATTACCAGAGAAAATCAGACCTTCAAAAGCTGGTCACAGGCAGAGCTGAGGTACTCAGTACAAAAACATACTTGAAATAAATAATCAATATTTTTTTACTATAAGTATTTTACTTAAAGTATTTATGAACTAACGATACTTTCGGAAATGTACTTATTACATTTGAAAAAAGTACTTGTACTTGTAACTTGAAAAATGTACTGGAAAATCAGAATCTACTTAAAGTTTTTTTCTGAAAATACTTAAGTAATTTTTAACAGTAAGTACTTAAATGGAAAATACTTAAAGTACTTTTGAAACTATTTTAAGTACATATTTACTTTAAGTATTTTATTAAAAATACTGCAACACCAAACAAGCTAGGACCTAGGTCTCGCATTTCATATTACCCGGACAGTAAACACGTAAACAGTAACAGTAATCACGCTCAGACAAATCAAATCTTTTCGACACACGACGTCTAACGTGTGCCGATGCCGAACTTGTAGTTCACCGATACCTGGTACTAATAATGCTACTCGTAAGTAATAAGCATACAGTAGTGTATAGTGTACAGACAGTATCTGAAAATAAATGTGAATTAGATAGGTCAGTGAAATAGTATGATACCACTCTTTTTGTTGGGTTCTAGGCTAGGTTCTATATCTCAATGTTGTGGGCGAAATGCTTGAAGAATGGGAACGAATTAAATTGTATGAAACTAATGAAACGAATCTACCTATATATTATATATATTATTAAACTTTTTTACCTATACACAGTGTCGGCGTAAACGCGTAAATAGTTATTTTCCTAACAAGTGCGGAAAGTGATACTTTCCTGTACCTACGCAACGGCCGTTTATCGAACGACGCGGAGTAGAGGTCGGGAAAGCAGTTAAGTAAGGGAAAGAAATTTTTCACATGTGAAAAAAAAACCTGTTTTGCGTATCTTATCTATGACCTATGACGGTATAAAAATGTTATGTTTTTAACAGTTTTAAGAAAAAATATTTTTCCACACAGCGTGCGGAAAATTCAACTTCCAGCACGTATTTACGTGCGTAAAAAAAGTTTTTCCGTACGTAAGTAGGAAAAATATATTTTTTGCAGAATTCTATTATTTTTTCTATAAAAACAAGAATCATAATCGGTTTACTTCGAGGGTAAACCGCATTATGGTACCTTTAACTATTGTATATATTTAATATCTACAACTTATAGAAATAATGGAAGTTGAGCACGATTTATTTGAGGCGACTTCGGCTTCGCCAGAGGACTCGTTCCAAATATCAGACGACAATGACCCAAGTTATACCCCCAATACACCCAAAAAAAAAGGTGTTGCCTGATTATTTTGGAGTAAGGATTAAAATCATAAGTCAAATTTTACAAAATGAATCAAGTCAAAAACCAGACCAGTTTAGCGATGGTCAAGATAATTTGCTTGCCGAAAAAATACAAAGCCAACCTCTTTTAGATGGAAAGTTCTATGAAGTTGTTGGAAAGGTAAATATTTTTATTTGTATTCTAGGGTGTTGATAATGTTTCTAGAATTCTTACATTCATGTTTCATGTGAAGTGAATAGAATTTACACATCAGTTCTTTTCTGACTTTGGGGTATTTTCTTCCATTCTTACGGGTATATATTTTTTCTTAAATTCAAATCTCTTTACACTTTTAATTTTCAATAATGTCTCAATAAAGTTCGATAACGTAGAGGTAATTGAATGTTTGTATCGAAATTTTAAAGCACACACTTAATTCCATGATATCTTTTTGCCGTGTCGACTATTTCGTCGGACGAAATGTTCAACGGGTTCGAATAACAATGGTAATTATTATATTATGAAGTATATATATATTTTAGTGCACCTAGACGGGTTATTTGTTTTTGTAAGAAAAAAAAACATATCACCCCGCTTTTATAAAATTAAACATTTAAATACTATCATATATTATGCTACGTATCTACGTACAGTGTAAAGGTCTTGAAGTATAAGCATGACGGTCAATACATTAAAATAATATACATTTTTATAAATTATCCCGGTCAAAAGGTTTTCGTCCCTTCTGCAATGTCCGATTGGTCAGTTGGTGACTCCGGACACATCTGATTCTAGCAGGAAAATAACAAACACACCCTCAAATGTTTCGTGAATAAGAATATCAAGAGAATCGATGCATTCAAAAGAGAGAGGTATAAAAGGTAGATCCCAGCCGTTGAATTTCGCGGCAAGTACACGGTAGTGGCGCCAGCCATGGCACCTTTTCCGACAAGCGTCTATGGATAGGGCCAAATTTTCGATGTGATACCGTGCGACAGATGTTTTGTTTACCTTTTAAGGTTGGGTTTGTTTTTTTATCATTTTACTTTTTTTTTCTTAATTTTTGGTTAGGTTGGGTTAGTTCATGTTGCGTAGCGAGCGGAGGGCCATGCAAAGCCATAATAATACATATTTCTTGTTTCGCCATTGCGCATGCACGGTATCGCATCGAAAATTTGGCCCTATCCCTAGATGCTTGTCCTTTGCCAAAGTTAATCCGCATAATTTCGTTTGTTTTTAACTTTTTACTTTACTTGTCTTTGTAAGTTTCAGTTTCAGCCATGGAGACATGTTTCAGCTTTCAACCTTTTTTGTCGTTTCTTCTGTTGTTATTAATATGATTATGAATATATTTATATACTGATAGGAGAGTTACGATTTTCTGAGAATAGTTTAAAGTGTAAAACGATGTCTTTTGCAGTAGTAGAATTTAAAGAGATAAATAAAGACGAGGGGGGATTGGCCGTCGTGAATACAAAATGGCTAACCCCATTAAAGCGCGAGTCCTTTTGGACGCCATTTAAGGATTCCGAAAAATTTGCGTCAGTTTTAAAAAGTGAAAGCAACAAGGTAGACGAAAACACTTGGAAGCTATTTCCTGTAGCGGGGGTGTCCTATGAGACAGGTGAGTGTTCTTTGATTTTTTTATAGCAAAAAATATATAAGTACCGTTCTGTTACGACTAGGCAAATACCTTCCTATATAATACTAGGTAATTATAAACTCGGAAAGATTCACACTCGAAAGAATGCATTTATGAGTAGGTAGGTATTACAAATAAGCCGTTGTACCTATTTAGTTGTTATAATAATTATAGGGCTGGAGACTGTAGGGGTCCGTTGAACAATAGTGCAATCAAAAATAACAATTTTTCTAAGAAAAAAACAAGAGATTAGGTATTCTATCATCATTTTCTAATGGATAAAGTGCGGAAAAAGAAGTTTTTTTTGTGTTTTTTTTAACCTCAAATAAATTTGTATCAGGGGTTTCGTACACTTCAGGCCTGGCCCTCCGCTCGCTTCGCTTGCTCCGGGGCGCAACGAAACGAAACTAACCAAAACTAACCCAAGCTAACCTAAACTAACCAAAGCTAACCCAAAGAAATATACATATGTTTTATTTTAAAACGCATATCTTTCAGTAATATGTTGAATGAAGTTTAAAAATGTATCATGGAGCCTGTCGTCCATATGTTCTGGCAGCATATTTAGGAACACACTGTAATACACAAAGAAAACAAAACGGCGAGAAAGCAGTACAGAAATCAAAATGTTGAGAAGCACCCGAGGGCGGCGGAATGTCAATCATGGCATCCCGCCGACCAATGAGAGTGAAGAGTGACTGTATACCTACGCTATAACGCGTCAATGTTTGCTACGCGTCGAAAAATAGTTCCAGATTGAAATATTATTATTATAAAAAAATATGGATATTCCGCATTTTTTTTCGTAAATCAACTTGAAATAGGTTCCTCTTATTATATTAAGTAATTCTGGTAAGTAATTTTAATTGCACTTTTGTTCAACGTCACCGACTGTAGATATCTTCGTTTGGATATACTGGATATACCTCGGGGTATACCTACCTATCTTCATTTTGAATAGGTACCTAAAATATGAGCAGTGGTAAATCTGAACCTTTGATTAGTAAATGAGTGGGGTAGAGGTTTTAATTTTAAGTTAGTGAAATGACTTTCGTTATCTATATTTACTTTCACTTTTTAGCACTTTGGTTCATGTATATCCTTATACATATCATATGCAAGTCTAAAGTTCCTTTGACATTACCAATAATTACCCCTTGAAGGAATTATTTTGTGTAAATGAATCGGTTGGCTTGTATATGGGCAATGGCCAGACATAAAATCTTAGGCACAAGTAAAAGTAGATTATGACTACTAAATAGACACATTTGACTTAGCAAACTATGTCATATGCTTTTATTGATTCCTTCTATAAATACTGAAATAGCATGAATATAAACATCAATAACTACTTTAAGGTGTACTATTGGTATTTCTACTTACGAGTATCCCTGGAGTCGAGGGTACAATTACTCTTCTTTGGTGCTTTTGAACCTAACTGATATTAATATATGATAGAATAACTACAAGATAATATCATGTGACTACGTCAACGTCATGGCGAGAGTACAAAACCATGAAACGGTTTGTCATTTGTTAAGAGCATTATTACATGCCAGAATTTGACTCTCCACATGATGTAGCGACATCTATATATCATATTATTATCTTGTAAGTTATTGTATGGTGATTTTAATATATCCTTCTTATCGTAGATGATTATAACATTGCTGTAAAAAAAACCTTAAAAAAGCAGAAGTGACTTCAAATTTGGAATCGGAAGAAGAAGAGATAATTAATAAGAGAATTCTGATGAAGAGGAAGAAATAAGAAAGCTTCCAAAGCCGCCAGCGGTTAAATTATGTAAAAATAAAGATATACAGTCCAAATTTTCAACCCTGGTCTTTAAAGCCAAATAACAGCAAACCAATTTTTGTGTTCTGGGATGCATGCCACATGACAAAGTTAGTTCGCAATTGTTTGGGAGAAAAAAAACTTTTAATTGATGGGGAGGGAAATTTTGTTAAGTGGGAGTTTCTGGAAAAACTATATAATTTTCAGATTGACGAGGGTTTACATGCTGGAACGAAACTGACAAAAAAAACATATTTACTATCAAGACAACAGAATGAAAGTCAGTCTGGCCACTCAGGTGTTTAGTGTACGAGTATATAATGCCTTTCGTTTTGTTCACAGTTTAAATATTGAGCAGTTCGAAGGTTGCGTACCAACAGCAAATTTTTGTTTTGTTTTTAACAATGTATTTGATTTGCTAAATTGCAGTAACAAATTTGCAAAAAGAAATTAATATAATGTACCGCTCGATAAAAATTATTTTCATTTTATAAAAAATTCTACTATTGAATTTGATAATTATATAAGCTCTTTAAAAGATTGTAACGGAATACCTATCTTAAAAAGCCCGAGAAAGACAGGGTTTGTGGGATTTGCCTTAGGAACATTTTCGAATTGTATAAAGTTTTATGTGAGTTAGGACAAGAATATTTACTGACTTACAAACTCAGCCAGATTTTTTGGAAACATTTTTTAGCTGCCTAAGAAGTAGGGGTGGATTAACAACAACCCAAAAGCTAAACAATTTGAGAGTGCTTATAAAAGGCTTTTAATAAGACATGAAATTAGGAATACTTATGCGTTAAATTGTTTAGCAGACGGATGTGAAATACTAACAGTTTCATCAAAAAATAAATATTTAAAGGATGTTGTGGTGGATTATAACATTGAAAATTCTCATTTTTCATCCACCGATTACGATTATATTTCTTCTTTTTGAAGCCTTACTCCTTTTGTTGAAAATGTCGTTGTATATATATCAGGGTACATTGTTCAAAAACTTCTAAATGATAAAACGTTATGTAATATATGTGCTACTCAATTATTAACGACAGAACAAAATTGCCTTTTAATTAATTTAAAAAATAGAGGCAAACTTGTGACACCTTCGCAAGAAGTATGTAGAATATGCCTTAGAGCGGAAAAAATATTTGGGGAAGATTTGTATGTAATATTTACAGAAAAAAAATTAAACAGTATTTATTAACAAAAATATTTGCCTCCTGGATATTCCGTTTAATTCAAATTTGATGAATGAACATATTTTACAACAAGACATTTTCGACAATGACAGAAGTCAATTGGCAAAGTGCATAATAGAAATTTACCTAAATATAAGGTTTCACCATGAAACTAAAACCAGGAACCAAAAAGAGGAAAATATCAGGCAAAAATATACCAAGCTGCTATTGTTTAAAAATCAGTAGGTTTAAGTTAACCTCTAGCAACTAGGTATTTCATTTTGCTTTAGAACTGAATTTAAGTTAAGTACCATATAATACGGATGTTTTTTTGTATTTTGTCTGTCTACTTTCATTTTACTGCTAATAAACTTTAAGAAAAATTTCAGCTTTTTATGTTTTTGCTAAGCCCGGCTAGTCCAGTGGCCTGTAAGGCGCAACTAGGGTTTACCATTGTTAGCTTACAGCAACAATAAATTTTGTAAATGTCATTATGACGTACATGTGACTGAACCAGATGCTTCCCGTATCTATCGTTAAATACTTGCTTTATCATTCAGAAAATTTACTTCAGATAATATTTAGATGAATTTTATGACCATAGGCCTTGATTTCATTAACATACGATTTAATCAACGCCATAAGTCATAATAAACTGTAGCTACCTACATATAGGGGTACAATGGCATACTTACCCGACCTAAAAGCAACCACATTGGTTGTATCGGAGTGAAAACGCCCAATAACACTGAATTTTGCACCATCTCTTTCGTCGTGAGAAAAGTCAAGCAGAAGTAGCCTCAGTTGACCGCAGACCACCCACGCGACGTGCTAATTTTGTGCCCTGTGTTCGATTTTTTTCACAGTTTTATGCAGAGGTAAGTTCACAAAAAATAATTTATTGTCATTATTTTTCATAGCTTATGTTTGGTGTAATATTCGGCGTCAGTTGATATCATATTTCACTTTTATGTCGGTTATAAATCTAATTTAATTTAGAAAATACCTCTGAGCTACACTTGGGGCGGAATGGACAGGGGGTGCCGTTCCGCCCCGGATAACTTTCTTATTGTTTCGTATTTCATATTCATCTGTTTTTAGCAGTCAGGTGATTTTTTTGTTTAATATATTTTTTCTTTTTAGATGGTTCGAACCTATGTTAGGAAAACTCAACGACAGTCATGGGACGTTGCTGCAATGGAAAAAGCAGTCAGTGCTGTTGCTAACGGTGAAATGGGTCCTAAAAAAAGCATCCCAGCAGTATAATGTTCCTCGCTCCACATTAAAAAGGTATGATCAGAAGAAAATAACACAGGCCGAAACATTCAGAATTGATAAAACCGACGGGAAATTCAAAAAAGTTTTTACACCTGAGCAAGAGCTCGAGCTTGTAGAATATTTAAAAACCATGGAGTCGAGATCGCTTGGACTAACCGTGTGTGATTTTCGACGACTGGCATTCCAACTCGCCGAGCAAAATGGCTGCAGTCATAATTTTAATGTCACCGATCAAATGGCTGGACCGGATTTGGATGGAGAAGTTTCTTTTAAGGCATCCAACATTAAGCTTGCGAAAACAAAAAAAAACCTGAAGCAACATCGAGTGCCCGAGCCATGGGCTTTAATAGCATTGCTGCGTCCCAATTTTTATGCTACTCACTGAAATTGTAGATAAATATAAACTGACAGGTGATCGCATCTACAATTGTGACGAGACGGGCATTCAGGTCAATCAAAAAAATCAGTCCAAAATAATTGCCACAAAAGGAAAACGCCAAGTAGGTGCACTTACCTCATCTGAGAGAGCAGAGACTGTAACCACGCAAGCGAAGGCAACCAACATTTGAACTTGGATTCCCTCCTGGATCAATGTTGGAGCTAAGTGAAACGGGTTGGATCACAAAAGAATTATTTTTTATTTGGTTTGAGCAGTTCATAGGAATTTCGAAAGCTAGTAAAGAGAATCCAGTTCTTCTTGCACTAGACGGTCATTCAATTCACACAAAAAATCTGGATGTAATTAAAATTGCTCGTGAAAATGGCGTTAATCTTTTGTGTTTGCCACCTCATTGTTCACGCAAGATCCAACCGCTAGATGTCAGTTTTATGAAGCCATTAAGCACATATTACGAACACGAGACTAAGAAATGGTTGAGAAGCAATCCTTCTAAGGTTATTACACTAAATCAGATATCTTCTCTATTTGGAGCAGCATATTTAGAAGCAGCAAGGATGAAAACTGCAATCAGTGGTTTCCGCAAGACAGGAATATGGCCCGTTGACGAAAATGTGTTTACAGATTCTGATTTTATCACATCCACCACATCTGACATACCAATCCACGTAACAGTTGATATGGACGCAGAAAATCTACAAACGGACAATACCGATGGTAATGACAATTTCCTTGACTGTTCAGATAATCATCCTCAATGTATGTGTGATCAACCTGGTAGTTCATAGTATGAACCATAAAAATTATTGTCAAAATGACAAAATAAATAACAATGCACCAGATAGTATTGCTGAATGTGTAAATAGTAGCTTTGATTGTAAATCTCCAACAGATATTTTGCCAATTCCTAAGGTTCCAAAGACCACTAAAAGGGTTTCAAGGAAAAGAGGCAAGACGGCTATTCTATCCTCAACCCCATATAAGGACGAGCTAGAGCAGGCCATTTCTCAACAAGACTTAGCTGAAAGAAAGACGGTACAAAAAGAATTGGAAGCAGTCCTAGTGAAAATATAAAAGCTAATGAAAAATATATTTTAAAAGAAGTTAAGAAAGGAATAACGAAGTAGTCGCGAAGATGAAAATTGTTCAGAAGAAAAAAGTAATAGAAAGTTCGTCAAGGGAAAGTGAGGTTGATGAGGCAAAATGTCTTTATTGTTCAGAGTTTTATTCGCAGTCTACAGAGGACTGGATTGCATGCTCTGTTTGTAAAAAATGGACTCATAACTCTTGCGCAGGTTTGGATAGCGACGACGACGAGACTGTTCTTACCTGTGAATTTTGCAAATAGCAAATTGGCCTTGATTATCAAAAGATTTTAAGGAATTATTTTTATGTTGGAAATAAAAATAAAATCAATAGCAAGAACATTTAATAACTTGTTCTCAAATCCTTGTCCTATTTGACTGTTTTTAAACACTCCACTATCGCTAAATCGTCCAGCAGCTCCGATATCCACCATAATGAATTTTTAGTTGGCAAAAGTAAATGAATGGAGTGAGATCCTTTATAATTGTAGTATTTGGAACCAGAGAAAGGTAAAGCCTAAGAAAATACATATGATTCAATAGAACTTTAAAGTTTTTACTTGTACATCTTACCTGCATTATATGTTTCCCGTCTATTGCTCCTATGCAATTCTTGAAATTCCATTTTTTCTTAAATTCTCTTACTGTCTTCTTCCAGTTCTCTTCATTCAAATCCATAAACACCTTTGCTTTCAAACAATTCCAAATCGCAGCACATGTTTCAGCTATAACAGTTGACACAGTCTGTTTTCCAATTCGAAAGTTATATGATAAAGATACCATGGTGTCACCTGAGGCCAAGTATCGTAGAGTAACTTCTAATCTAGCTTGGGGCGTTATAGGTTCTCTTACAACATGGTGCTTCCTAATATATGGTTTTACCATCAAGAGAAGATGGTCAAATGCTTCAGGATTCATTCTCAAAAAGTTCATAAACTTTTTCCTGTCGTGGGTTCACATTCCTGTAACCAGTTTAGTACTATTTCCCTGCATAAATCTTTGCTCTGTGGTAAATATTTCTCTAGTCCAATACCGTCTACGTACTTTTTTGGACTCTTCTAACTGCAAATAGATCTGATAAAGTTTTAACAATTTTTTGCGATAAGGTTCTTTATTAAAAACGGAAGATTGTTTATATTTAACCACCATAGATCCTATCAACGCTAGCAAGGTATCGTTATATAATTTCCATTTTTTCACTTGAAAATTCAAGAAATAATTTAATTTTTAAATAAAATATGGATGTATTTCCTTGTAAATAAACTAAATGTCATATTATGCGAATGTCAATATTACTTGTCAATCTTGTCATATACGCGGAACTCCGTCGTTTTCAATTAGGACATTGCGCTAACAATCGCGTACTCGAAGCGTAAATGTCAAAGTCTGCATTTCCGTGACAATTGCGCCCATGAGGACCCACCATTATTTTATGCATTGACTCTTATTTCGGATAATTTTTTCCAGTTTCGCGGCGGTGAACTAAGGTAAATATTAAATACAAATCAATATTAATTTTATAGGGTTCGGAAGCCATATCTTAATGTCGCTAAATCATGACCTATAAATAATCGAAAATAAAAATATTGTGCATGATTGCAGCGTCATAAATCTCTATTATGGAGGGAAATTGCCTTGCCTTATCGGGTGTGATAAATTTCCACTTTTCTCTATTAGCAATATTCGTATATTCATTTTTCTACCAATAATAATAATTGTATTACGATAATTATCAAGTAAAGCAATCACTAGCACTATAGCTTTTAACACTTATGTGCTTCATGGCAAATGCCCGAGCGAATAATGCCCTGCTCGAGGACATACTCTTTCTCATTCGTAATATGTTAGGTAGACACCCTGTCTGCTTCGTGTGGATATGTTTCACATTGTCATTTATATGGAAGAATAAAGTTTTTTTAAATGGATAACAAAAGTATATTTCAAGATACACCTCCTCGAGCACCTCCCTATAGTCACTCTTGCAATCTGTATAAAATTTTAGAGGACTCCTTTATTTAATATAGTTCACTAAATAGTACCTATCATAGCAGAACTCACAATGATTCTACGGTGGGTTTTATCTATCTGTATCTAATAAAACAAAACTTTTCCAAAATCGAAAAGCCATTTAAGAGTTAGGGTGGATTAAAGTTGATTATAATTTTAAGTGAGTCGTTTCGAATGTCCATGAGTATAAAAGTTATTTACCATTCTTTAATAATTATCTCTGCTCTCTTAGATGTACACTATTTGTGAGTTCAGTGACAGTAATGATGGAGGTGTTGCTGTGGTTAAATCCTCCTGGATAACACCGCGAAAAAAAGAAGTTTTCTGGCCTCTATATAAAGATAAACTGCAATATAATCGTGCTTTAACCTTTTGGCAAACAGTAAGAGAGAAAAATATTATCTTCATGATCCAATATAATTGATCATACTATCTACATAAAAAGACAAAATTTGAATATTTTTGGGCATACTTGATAGGCAGGAACGTCAAACTGGTGAGAGGAGTTTGATTACGGGGAGTGAC
>MU183557.1:84910-114647 GCA_016904865.1 Pissodes strobi
ACCAAAGTACAAAGTCTGGAGCTGATCAATGACAGTTTGTGACAAGAAGGGCTGCATTGTATTGGCTGTATTGGCTGGCAGGAACGTCAGACTGGTGAGAGGAGTTTGATTACGGGGAGTGACGCCCCCACCATTCCGAGTTGCCATGGGATATGGCGCATCAAATCCCATCGTCCTCCCCCAGGCTGGAGAACACCAAAGTACAAAGTCTGGAGCTGATCAATGACAGTTTGTGACAAGAGGGGCGGCATTGTATTGGCTGGCAGGAACGTCAAACTGGTGAGAGGAGTTTGATTACGGGGAGTGACGCCCCCGCCATTCCGAGTTGCCATGAGATATGGCCCATCAAATCCCATCGTCCTCCCCCAGGCTGGAGAATACCAAAGTACAAAGTCTGGAGCCGATCAATGACAGTTTGTGACAAGAGGGGCTGCATTGTATTGGCTGGCAGGAACGTCAAACTGGTGAGAGCAGTTTGATTACGGGGAGTGACGCCGCCACCATTCCGAGTTGCCACGGGATGTGGCCCATCAAATCCCATCGTCCTCCTCCAGGCTCGCGAACACCAAAGTACAAAATCTGGAGCTGATCACTGGGGAGTGATCCAGCAAACCCCATTTTTACCCCTGTCAGACTAGGGACCGCCAAAGGAATGGGTCTGAGGCTGATGCTTCGAGTGGAAGCGGCCCTAGGTGGTAGATGCATAAGCCTACTCGCATCGTCCGGTGAAAGACCACCCCACCAGAATTGGGAAGCGCTAAGTGGTTTTCCCAAATCACGTTCCGCTTCCGCGCTGGTGGTCCCGGGTTTCACAGTAGGAATATATGGACATGATGGTGCTTCCGGGATCAAAATATTCCGGAAGTAAACTCCAGGCCATTCGGATCTCCGGGCGCTGGGTGGCCCTGGGAGCCCTTCATTCCGCATTTCACAGACAGCAAAGATACCGAACCAATTTAGAATAGATTTCTGCAACATAAGAGGCCTAAATACAAACATAAATTCGGTACACCAACATCTACAAGCAAATAGACCACACATATTAGCCCTTACAGAAACACAAGTATGTTCTACAACAACAACAGTGAACTACCTCTATCTTGGTTACGACTTACATACCCGATTTAGATATAAGTTCGGAATATGCCTTTTTGTCCGAAGCGACCTTTCATGTCACCGCGAGGAAACACTCGAACCGAACAACCTTGACGTCATGTGGCTCAAGTTCACCGCCAAGGGATTAACCAAGTTTATATGTTGTCTCTATCGCCCTCCGAGCGGCTCTAGCCTACCAAAGCTTTTTCTCAACACTGGCTACCACTTTTGACTCAATACAGGTCGATCACCCCAGTTCAGAAATAATCGTTCTGGGAGACTTCAATGCCCACAACACCAACTGGCTCAAACATCACAACAAGACCGACAACGAAGGTAGAGAAGCTGAAGCATTTGCCATCAGCTACGGGCTTACTCAACTTGTAGAAGAACCAACTCGAATCTCAGAGAGGGGCGAATTCGCCGCCCTCCTGGATCTTTTTCTGGCCACCAATCGTGACCAGTACAAGGTTACAGTTGGTCCGCCATTAGGTACCTCCGACCACAAACTTATTATAACGGTTTGTGAATTGCCACTCATACAGAAGGATCCACCATTTCCTCGCAAAATCTGGCATTACAATTCGGCAAACTGGGACGATCTAAGGCAGTTCTACCTGGATTTTCCTTGGCTCGCCGTCTGCTTTGCCACTGACGGCCGTCAGACTGCTGCGAAGAGATCATGCAAGTAATCTCCTCAGGAATGGAAGCATACATCCCAAATTCCATCAAGTTACCATCAAAAGGAAAGCCCTGGTTCGACAAAAGATGCGAAAGAGCTGTAGGAAGGAAACAGCAAGCCTATAAGTACTGGCAGCAAAATCAGACCGCTGAAAATCGCAATTATTTTATCGAAGCGAGAAACGAGTGCAAGCGTGTGATCGACGAAACTAAGGACAAACACAATCAAAGGATCAGGAATAAACTTTTGCAATGCCCCAGTGGCTCCAGGAATTTCTGGTCGGTAGCAAAGGCAGTAAGTAACAACTTTACAAAAACGTCTCTCCCACCTTTGACGGACGAACGTGGCATCACGGCGACTACAGCCAAGGAAAAAGCAAACATGCTCGCCAAAATGTTTTCATCGCACTCTACCTTAGACGTGCCCCAAGGCAAGACTCTCCCCACTATACCGAACATCAACACCACCATGGCAGAAGTCAAGTTTTCTCATCGTGATATTCGCAAAATCCTTAAAGAACTAGATACGCAAAAGGCATCAGGACCGGACGGAATACCTGCCATCGTGCTAAAGAACTGCGCCAACGAACTAACACCTGTTTTTTCCAGGCTTTTTTCTCTTTCTTACAGAAAAGGGATTTACCCATCCTCTTGGAAAGTCGCTCGAGTGCAACCTGTTCCAAAAAAAGGCAAGAAAACCACGCCCTCAAACTATCGCCCGATTGCCTTGCTTCCAATAATCTCCAAAGTCATGGAACGTGTAGTCAACCAGCAACTACTCAAGTACCTCGAGAGCAACAGAATAATCAGCGATAATCAATACGGCTTTCGCAAAGAGAGATCGACAGGAGATATATTGGCCTATGTCACTCATATATTGAGTAGGGCAATTGAAAACTACGGAGAGTCTCGAGCGATTGCGTTGGATATTTCAAAGGCATTCGACAGAGTTTGGCATGACGGACTGCTCAACAAACTGCCGTCCTTGGGACTGCCCGCCTCTCTCTGCAGCTGGCTGGCCAGTTTCCTTAAGAACCGATCCCTACACGTTGCAGTCGATGGACACATCTCGGACACATTCACCATCAACGCGGGCGTGCCTCAGGGCGCAATACTTTCACCAACTCTGTTCCTCATCTATATTAATGACCTGCTGATCGAAACGAATAATCCTGTTTACAGTTTTGCAGATGACAGTACCCTTGTCTCCGACTTTAGATCAGAAAAACCCTTACCAGCGACTGAGACTCATCACCGCAGACAGGAGCAGATTACAGCAATTAATCAAGACCTGGAGAAAGTTCAAACTTGGGGCGACCGAAATTTGGTCCAGTTCAATGCAGCAAAGACCCAAGCAGCAACGTTTACTAAGAGGGCCAATACAGCGGGCCCTGACATCATTATGGCAGGATCGACCATTCCTTCATCCTCGTCAATCGGGCTGCTGGGTGTGTCGGTCAACAGCAATATGTCATGGCATGCCCATGTTGCTAACATCGCAAAATCAGCCTCCCAGAAGCTTGGTGCGCTATTTCGCAACAAAAAACTCTATACACCGCAGCAGTTGCTCTTGCTGTACAAAGCGCAAATAAGACCGTGCTTAGAAAATTGCTCACATATCTGGGGTGCCGCACCAGAGCATACCCTAAACCTGCTGGATTCCATTCAGAAGAGGGCTGTGCGTCTCGTCGGCGATCCGGAGTTGACCCGGAATCTGGATAGTCTGGAACATCGCAGACATGTGGCCGAGATGTCTCTGTTTTACATACTTTCAAGGCAGATGTTCCCAGGATTTGGCCCGCATAATCCCGCCCCTGGCAACTCCTGTCAGACAGTCCCGACAGACGGCAGGAGCGCACCAGTTCGTCGTACAATTAGAAACACCTAAAACATCGCTTTACCAGAACTCCTTTGTCTGGCGCACTGCATCACTGTGGAACTCACTTCCAGGACATCTGGTTCCCACTAATTACAACCTACAAATATTTAAGAACCATGTCAATCAACATCTTCACACACACACCGCTCGTCGAGCGCCATAGGATCTCCCTTTAGTGTGTGTGCCACTGCCATAAAAAAAGGAAGGTCGAAATTAACACAGAGACTTGGAAAATATTTTCAATTTCTCGCTGCTTCTATGAAACAGGTTAGCATATCTTTAACAGTTTGATATTTTTGAGTAATTTGTCAATGATACATATTGAAGCTAATCTAAAATTACCTTACCAATTTAAAAACATAATTTTATAATTATGTGCAGTGATGTGCCAGTTATGGCCAAGTTTCTAAATTCATTGATTAATCCATTGGTTTGAAGCTGTCATTATCATTTGTGTGTCTTAAGTCGGACACCCTGTATGTATAGCTACATATAAATGCCAAGATATGCAATATACTATGTACTTGTTTATGAATTTTTATTTGACGGATTCTAGGCAGAGCTTATAAAATCTGAAGTTTCAAGTATTGACAGATGTAGAAAGTGTAGTATTTACATTCCTAGGCTCATCACGCACATGAATCGATATAATGTTTTCCCTTTATTGAAATATTATTTAAATGCGCACTTTCAGATGACCTCGAGAAGGCAAAAGAAAAATTAAAATTAGTGGAAGATACACCTGATATTCAGACTGAAGATGAAGAAGTAATACGCAAGAGAAGGGGGGTCGCAAGTCGCCGACTTTCATATGGTAGTGTGATGCAGATGGAAGTTCAAGTGACATTTCTATGACACTTAAGCGGCCACCATCAATAAAATCTTTTATTAATAATAATAATATTAATTATTGCAAGTAATTATAATCAGAAGACTTTTTATTTGATTACAGGAATTTTTATAAGTCTTGGCAAATCTATATTTACTTAATTTTCTAATCAAGTTATCGATAAAAAAAAAGTATAACTTTTCAGTATTTGGGAAGACAGCATATGGAACTGCAATCAGAGAGACACTGCTAAACAATAGTCAAAAATTTAAAATATTAATCTTGATTTAGTTGTTATTATTAAGGTGGATTTGAGTTGAGAAGTTTTGCTTCTGAGACCAACATAAAAGCGCCAAGGTAACTTCTTTAAATACATATACCAAAATCTATTTTCAGGTATTGAAAGTCGTGCAAGTCGTGTAGTGAGTGCAATTAGAGGTATTACCAATGGTAGTCTAGGTATATATTAAAACTTGAATTTGTCAACTACATATTATTTTAAACATAAATTTACTTTCAGATTCTGACTATGCAATAAGTTGCCCGCGCATACTAAGTTCAACTGAAGAAGTTGGCCATGGTAGTCAAGGTAAGAAAAAAATCCCGAATTTGTCAATACATATACGATAAGAAAAGTTTACTTAAGTGCAATTATTTAAACTGTGGTTTTCCTTAATTTCTATCAACTATCAATCCATTCTTCGATTTGCATAGATCTGCTAATAAAACAATTATTCATTGTCAGGATTTTACAAATCAAGGCTTGAGTCATCGAGACACTGCTAAACAATAGTCAAATATTAATCTTGATTTGGTCGTTATTATTAAGGTGGATTTGAGTTGAGAAGTTTTGCTTCTGAGACCAACACAAAAGTGCCAAGGTACCTAACTTCTTTAAATACATATTTATTTATTTATTTATTTGCACTTAACAGATTATTACACAATGCACTAATCCCATTACAAAGTACAAAGATATCTAAGACTAAATTAATATTAAATTAATATATTATTATGTAATTATCCAACTACAATAGAAAAACTATAGTACCTATGTATGAACATATCTGCCATTATAATATGTCATTTAACAGTTTTTTCAGGTGTGACAAATTTAAATTAAAGATATCTACATTATTTTGTATATTGAATTACACATACTAAAAAGAGGTAAGTTTAAATGTCTATTATTGTGGGCCACATATGGGAGGTAAAAACTTAACTTATTTCTAGTATTGTATGAAGGAACATTCATTGATACACATGACAAAAATATGGGGTCATCTATTAGTCTATTAATTAATTTAAACAGATATTCTATGGCAAATTTGGTTCTTCGTTTCTCAAGCAATTGAATATTATAAGTATTATGTAATGTTATTGAAGAAATAACTCTACTATAGTACCCATTATCCGTGGCACCATAAAATGGCAGCTTTTCATTGCTACGTTAACAGGCTACTCAATGTACCTCTGTATAATAGAGAATATAACAATGAAGTGAACATAATCAAGCAGATTGCTTTCAATAACCAATTTGCCCCCAGTCTTGTTGATAATTTGATAACTAAAACTAAACTCAAGAAATTGCGAAGGGAACTCTCTCACGGCTTGTTGGACAATACATCTAAAAAATACTTCTCGATTCCTTTTTTTAATGTACAAACTAATGAAAAGATTTCTAATACAATCCGCCAATTTGTCAATAATTCTTTTGTCTCCTTTAGAAATAAGAATCAGTTACAAACTTTTCTAGATAATACGAAAGATAAGATTGATACCCTGTCGAAAAGTGGAATCTATAAATTGTCATGCAATTCGTGTGAGAGCACCTACATTGGCAGAACTTGCAAGCCATTAAGAGTCCGCATCAACGAACATTTAAACAGGAATAACTCGTCTTTTGGAGAACATTTACGTAATTACAACCATAGTTTCAGCCCTCATTCCTACTCAAAAATCTTACATAGTATTTCTTCAAAGAATTTCAACAGACTGGACTTTTTGGAGGATATCGAGATCAACAGCGAGTTGTCTCAGAACAACCACTGCCTGAATACTCAGGTTAATCTAAATAGATCATACATTCCTCTGCACAGGAGACTTCTTAACTAAGGTTCCTTTGTTTTTACTTGCATACTTCTTACTTGCTGAGTTTGTTCTTTCTTTATTTTCTGTAATAGCTATCCACTAAGAGTACTTCATTTATTTTATCTCTTCACAGCTCATTTTGGGTGGGGTCAGTCTTGCCCATATCTACTGCACTGATTATAAATAACCTAACAAATTTTTATTTCAAATAAAAATTATAGCACCCAAACAAGGGGGGGGGGCAGTCTCGTAGATTGGGTCGAGCTGATGTCTGCCTTTAATACGGTTGTTTTTTATAATTATATAAATAAAACAAAAAAAAATTGACTTTAGTTTTCCTTCCTAATATTCTTCTACACAGTCAAGTAAGCATCATCTTTCTTTAATACAATGATTGTCTTGAGTCATCATTTATGCTCTAGAAATTATTTATATAACACTTTTTTTATATAACATTTTTATTTAACATTGATCTTATCTTTTGGCCTCAACTAGCTTAGTGTAAGCCAGTCTGTTCTCCAGACTTCCTTTCTAATGTTACTTGCTTCATTTGTATTCTGAATAACTGTCTATACTAGTTTAACATTTATTTTTAAGATTTAAATTTACCGCCAAAAATTGTTTTGCGGTCCACTTCCTGTGGCTTCAGAGTCTGCTTGGCAAGACTGTCAACTTCAACGACACATTTTGTCGTTCCACGTAAAGCGTGGTTGGGCATTGTCCGTTTTAAAATTATGTTACCTTTTAAAATGTGACTTTTGACTTTTTAATTGTGATTTGACCATTGTTTGTTGATGTTGTTTGTTTACTCTTCGTCGATATGTTCATCAGGTCCAATGACAAGTAAGTGTAAGAACCTCTACCATTTTCCTTTGTCTCTAAAAAATCACCCAAAAAATTACAAAAAAACACCATTTTTAAATCTCACACCTATTTATGCCTTTTAAGCTTTAAACACTCTCTGAATCTTGATATAACATTGTCATTTCTTAATTTTTTCATTTCATTCTTAAAGTTCTCACAGCAGCCATTTTCTTCTGCTAATGGGTGGTTCTTCTACTTACTTTTCAGGTAACACTGATGATGGCTTAGGCCGAAAGCGCTCTGTTATGCTTTTATAAGAAGTCCTTTTGGATTAAATTTTGCATGGAATACAAAGTGTTTCATTTGGTATGATTCATACATGCCCACAGCCACCACTCTTCACTGATATTATTTAGGTCAATCTGCAAATCTAAGCAATCAGCATAGCTTTTAATTTTCTTGTAAATTTTTAGATCGTCTGCAAACAATAAACATGACGAACTTTTAACAACCTTTGTGATGCTGTCAATAAATAATAAAAACAAGAGTGGTTCAAGATTTGAACTTGGGGAACCCCCGAGGTTGGAATAAATAGCGGTAATTATGTCAATGGCAGAGTTATTTTAAGAGGAACTGATGCTCCAAGGAGAACTGATTAGTCATTTCTAGAACAGCTGGATGAGGATAATCATATTGGCATATCGCCTCTGACTAAATTGCATGTTGGATTGGTCACCTGCTTTCCAGTAGACTATATGCACGCAGTGTGTTTAGGGGCAATGCGAAAATTACTTAACACATGGATTAGTGGACTTTTACGTGTAAGGTTAGGGAATAGAAAAATTAATCTAATATCTGATAAATTAAAGTCATTAAGAATATGCATTCCGCAAGAAATCAACAGAAAACCACGGGAGCTGTCAGAACTAGCCCGGTGGAAAGCAAGTGAATTTAGGTCATTTCTGATATATTTAGGTCCAGTTGTGCTCAAAGATATTCTTCCATTGGCTATTTATGAACATTTTTTGTTATTACATTGTGGAATAATGATTCTTTTATCTAAGAATCACATTTCCAAGTTTGGACTGACATGGCCTAATTACCTACTGACAGTATTTGTAGACCATTGTGAACACCTTTATGGCAAGGAATTTTTTGTCTACAATGTTAATATGTTGTGTCATCTCACTTCCTATGTTGAGAAATATGGTACTTTGGATACTTTTTCTGCATTTCCTTTTGAAAACTATTTAGGAGAATTGAAAAAATTGATCAGATCTCCAAACAAGCCTCTACAAATTTTTCGAAGAATTAAGGAACTTGATGCTTTTACTAAAAAAGATGTCGATACTATAAAATATTTATTTCCTCATATGGATGGGCCAAAACCATTTCATTCTTTTGTCTGTAAACAGTTTAGAAAACTGAACTTAAACGATTATAGCTTCACTACCTATGATTATTGTAAATCTGATTCATATTGCTTAAGTAAAGATAATAGTTATTCAGATTCATAATATAATTATTGTAAACTCTGAAAATGTTACATATATAATTGGAAGAGAATTTCGTTCTTATGACCCTTTTTATTTATACCCAGTCAAATCCATGGAATTTAACGTATATATTGTTAAAGACTTGGCCACACATTTGATAATGTTGGATATTAAAAATCTCGTAGCCAAAAGTATTGTATTTCCCAATAGTAACACTAGTTTAATATCTTTCCCTTTGTTACATACTTATTAAGCTTCTTATTCCTGTCATTGTAACGAGTGAGCATTTCGACAATAAACTTATGTTTGATGTCGTACGGTTAACAATTTGCACATTTTAAAAATATTTAGGATTAGACAGGGTGTGTCAAAAAAGTAGGTCTAAAGGTTTTTTAATGCTTTGTGCTTTATTAAAATCTAAATTAATTCCAAAACTAGATATTTTTGTGTCGCATCAAGTTCGCTCCATATGGGAAACTTTTATTTTATATTTTCCAAAAAAAAAATATTATTGTTGTTGAAAGTTTTTTGCTTCAAGAAAAACATTGATGACACAGTCAAATTTTGAATTGAACCTACGGGGTACCTACCCAAAGAATAAAAAATACTTCAAGACAAAAAAAATATTTAAAATGAATAGATATCTGGGACTGCCAACAACAGGGCATCAAAATACCAGCCAAAAATGTAAATAAAGTATTTTTGTATAATGTATAATCTTGCAAACATCAAAGAGACAAGGCAAGCCCAATATATATATTTTAAATAAATGTTTGTATGAAGCAATGATTAGTTTTATTTTTATCTTACAGTTGTAGTTGTTGAGGGAATAATAAAAGTATTGGATTTCTTCAGATATGGTAAAATTAGGATTATTCAAAGCAAAGTTTAACAATTTTTACTACAAAAAAAAACAATACAATGTATATAAATGGCTTGACTTGGAAAAAAATAATAGTGTAAAGCTTTTAACTTAATGATTTCCATATATATTTTCCAAATGATAATCAAGTATAGGTGAAATTTAATGTCATGTTGGGCAGTGATACATGTTGGTTAGTCAGACCATCAGGAGGGGAATAAATATCCCATATTTATATTCGGCGGCTTTAATAAAGGCTGGAATTATAATGTCTTGTTACAACGGCCACCTAAATTCTCGACAAACTGTTGGTAAAAATGTACCTATAAAAATTATGTGACTGATAGTACTAATAGTACGATACATGACGTTCATGTGACGTCAATGAATTGACGCAACTCTGACGTCAAATATACGGTCCATATATGACGTTTATAACATATTTTATGTTGACTGAAAATTGATATTTTTGTAAAACAGGGTATTTTTTCTAGATAAGTATTTTTCTATGACAATAAAAACTGCTACCTAATCTTAAACATTCCAACACTGCTTCCAATCATCATGTCTTTGTTGGAGTGCAAGACCGGTAAAAATCAGTGTGTTTTTAAAGGTACGCCAAGGGAGGATGAACTATTTGGCGCTCCATGTGACTGCTGCAAAAATACTTACTGCAAGAAGTGTGCTCAACTAACCACAACGGAAGCCCATGCTATCACGTTGGCACATAGAAACGTTCTTTTTTACTGTGGTCAATATAAATTAAACATAAAAGATGCCCCAAAGCTTATAGAGAACCTGGATAAAATTAAGAAAGACTCTCATAAAAAAGATGTAAAAATTAAGAAACCTGAAATCAAATGTGAAAAAATTACTCAGGAACTGCAAAGTGAAATAGATAGGCTTAAAGGCTTACTAGTGATAAGGCCAAGAAAAATTTCATTAAAAGACTGAAACGTCGAACCCAAGATTTTGAAGACACGGCTTTTAGTGCAGAACAGGATTACGAAACCAAACTAAACTCTCAAAAGTTGGAACTTTCTCGATTAAATAAAAAATGTATAGAGTTAATTGATGCACAGTTCCCTTTTAGATGAAATAAAAGAGCTTGTATTTCAAAACAGAAAACTTGGACAGGAACTAAAGGAAATGCAGGAGATTAAAAACGATATGTTAACAACAATTGAGGTGATGTCTCAAGAAAATGAAGTTTATGTTACGGACTTGAAAAACGCTAAAATGGAACTATTAAATTTCAAGCATAGTTTAAACTCTAAGCAAGTAAGTGAGAGTGCACCAGCAAAATCTAATTTAAACACCGTTATTAATAAGACCGGCTCTATTGACTCAAGTAACTACGATGTGAAGCGGGAAATACAAGAATGTACCTCTAAAGTCACACGGAGATGCCCTTCAGGTAGGGTTTTGATAATCGGTGATGGAAAGTGCAAAGACTGTTCAATTGTCTTAAACAATTTAGTAAACAATTACAACAACGATTTTGCTATCCTAGGTATAGTGAAGCCATATGTGAATGTATCCCATGTTTCAAAAAACCTATTTTCCCAAACTATTGCATACTCGCAAAATGATTTTGTGCTTGTTTGTTTGTTTGGATGTAAGTAATTGTATAAGTTTTAAAATCTCGGAGTTTAAAGACATTTTTGGGACAGGGAAATACACAAATCTTATTGTGTGTTTTAAGTCCAACAACAGATTACAGAGAAATAAGCATATGTATGAAAAAATTAATAGGTTGTGAACTATTATTTAAATACAAATACAAATGTCTCACTTACGATTGTAGAGAACCTTTGTAATGAAGATGAAAAATTTAAGTATTCAAAAATTTTATTATGTCAGTTAGTTTGCCATTTCTTGAAAAACCCAGGTTTCTTTTTGTGCTCCACTTGTTCCTCTTTGTTGTGACACTAACTGTAAGTCTGTAACTAGATCTGTGAATGTATCAGACACTTTGGACGACGTTGTTGTAGTGGAGAGTTCGGGTGAAATTATATCTACGGATATCGTAATGTTTCCATTTTGGATAGCGAATTTTTTAGATGTGACACCAGCTCTTCGGTCTTTACTCTAATGTTCTTGAATATACAATCGTTAAGGGCTACAACAAACGAACTCTCAGTTCTATTGGACCGTTACAAAAATCCAAGTCTTGTTTTATTGTGTGAGCATTGGTTGAAGGTGGACGAGCCTGTTTTTATACCCGAGTACCAGTTAATTGAGTTTTTCTCGGTCTGAGTTTAGGAACGGAGGTACAATGATTCTCATAAAGAATGATTTTTACGACCTATTTAACTTTGTAAAAATAGATGTTTCAGCATTTTTTGGAGGAAAAGAACTTTGAATTTTCTACTGTCTATTGGTCATACTAAATCTATATGTGTTCTGCTTGTACAGAGCTCCAACAGGTGAAATTAAATCTTGAAATTATTTTGTCTCAGTTGCCTATAAACTTAAACACCATTATATGTGGTGATTTAAACGTGAATTTTTTAAATTCCAATGAAGCAAATACTTTGTTGTTAATTGATCTGTTTAATAGTTTTAATATGCATGTATTTGTCGATCATCCTACCAGGATCACTTTGCATTCTGCGGCTTTATTGGACTAGGTGTGCTGTAATTTTTTAAGGGAAGATGTCCAGTGCAGGGTGGTAAATGCGGGTTTGTCAGATCATGAGGCAATTCTATGCAGTTTTAAATATGAAAAGAACGAGCATAGACGAAAATTAAAGAAGGGTAGATTATATGTTCGTAGAAATTATGAGAAGTTCGCACAATATTGCAATAAAGGTCAGTGGCGGGAATCTTTGGCATCTATAAACCCATTACAAGCTTTCAGTAACAACCTTACAAACATTTATAGTGCAGCATTTCCTCTTCAAACGCTGAAAACTAAATCTAGGAAACCTTGGGTTACTAAATGCTTGAAAATATCAAGTAAAAATATGCGTTCTCTGCATTATATCAGAAAGTTTTTTATGAACAATCTGAATTTTGTTTCATTTTTCAATAAATACAAATCCACTTATACGCAAACTATTAAAATAGCTAAATGCATGTATTACCAAAATAGACTCCAAACATCCCATAACAAACAAAAAGAATCATGGCGTATTGTGAACGATCTCAGGGGGAAAACGTAAACGCATTTTTCGCTGACTTGTCAGCGAATGATCTCAATAGTTATTATTGTTCCATAGCAGCAAATATCTCTGGTCAAATTGTGAATGTCCAGGATTTTAGATGGTAACGTACGTGAGTCTTTCTTTTTTGCTCCAAGAAATGTTATTGAACTTAAAGAGATATTTTCTGAAGTAAAAAATGCTCAGGCTACGGGGTGGGATGGAGATCAATAAGAATATTTAAGTCCCTTTCAGATGAAGTTTTGTCTGTGCCAGTGGCGGCTCGTGGTAGGTGAAACATGTGAGGCACAGGGCCATATGCAGGACTTAATAAGGAGGGGAGGGTGGTGGTGAGCGCCGTAGACGCCCTGCCGGAGGCTGAAAAATTTTGGGGGTGCCAAGCCCAATTTTCGTCCAAAAGTAATTAAAAAAACGCAGTATTATCATGACGTCGCGGCCGCGCTCTCCACTAGCTCAATATTGAATGCGTAATTCTCGCACTACTTCGGATAAAAAAAACAGAGTATAGGATGTCGCATGTACAGGGTGTTCCAACGAGGACTGAGCAGGATCTTATTTTTGACCTTCCCTGTATTTTTAAAACAAACCAAAATATCCATTCGATGTATTTTTTTCTGCTAAATTCAAAAATTAAACAAAAAAAACATTTGAAACAATAACAAAATACGTCATGGATGAACTGTTTTTTAAATGGAATACCCTGTATATTACTACATATTTGGACTCTAGAGAAATCCAAACAATTTTGTGTATAATATCCTATACCTATCTTTAGCTGTTTAGCAAATATTGACAGTTGAAAGTCGGGCATTTTGACAGGCTCTAAAATCTAAAATGCACGAGATCAAAGAAAACGGTTTGCACATTCCTATCTTAGGTTTTCATAACCTATTGAATGACAGTAACTTTGAATTTAACCGGAGGCTTAAAAGTTTCGGCTAATTTTATCGGCGCTGAAGGGTTAAATTCAAAGTTACTGTCATTCGATAGCTTATGAAAACCTAAGATAGGAATCTGCAAACCGTTTTCTTTGATCTCGTGCGCTTTATATTTCTGGTTTCGAGCACGTAATATAATTTGTGAACGCAGTCGGTTCTTGATCTTAGACCTCAAGAGTCGCCAACAACCACCGCAACCTAAATCAGTTCATTTCTGACAGTCAACGGGTGCGTTTCTGTTTTCCACGTAGCCTGCTTTAGTGCCACGTGCAATTTCAATACAGCGTAAGTAGAACTAATTTTAATTATTTCATAATATATTATATTTCATAGGGATACTTCTAGAGGTATGCAGATTTAGATATTCTACTTGAATTATAGTTTAAATTTATTTTTTAATTTTTTTGACGGATATTTTGTACTTTAGGGTAATGGGAGCCACTAATTGATAGTGGCTCCGATTACCCCACAGTTATGTTTAAATTTAGTTTTCAATTTTTGATAACAAACTTGGTTCCAGATGCCTCGAAATTGGGTGAGAAAAACCACAAAGGCTTCTTGGACCGTCGAAGACCTACAAAGAGCTGGTCAATTAGTCGTTGAAGGATTGAGTGTAAGAAAATCAGCAGCTCGATGTGGCATCCCATACCAAACACTTCAGAAGCGATTAAAAAAAGATAAGCTACAATGTCCCGCAAAACTTGGGCGAAATTCTGTATTTACAATACAGGAAGAAAAGGAAATGGCAGCACATCTAGTCAAGCTTGCCAATATGTTTTATGGGTTAACAAGATGGCAGTTTTGTCGACTTGCCTATAAATTTGCCGAGAATCTAAAGATAGTTCATCCATTTAACAAGGAAAAGCCGTGAGCAGGTAGAGATTGGCTTGAAGGCTTTCTGCGCCGAAATCCTATGATCAGCGTTCGTAAACCGGAAGCTACGAGTATAAACCGTATCAAAGGATTTAACAAACAGGAAGTGACTCGCTTTTTCGAAAACCTTAATACCGTAATCTCCAAACATCATTTTCCAAAATCAAACATCTACAACATGGATGAAACTGGAATAACAACAGTCCAAGAACCTGGCACAATACTAGCTAAGAAAGGACAAAAAAGGATCGGTTCGGCAACCAGTTGGGAGCGTGGCAAAAATGTGACTGTGATCTGCGGCATGAGCGCTTCAGGGAGTTTTGTGCCTCCGTTTTTTATTTTTCCCAGGAAGCGATACTCACCACTGCTTACCTTGAATGGTTGGAGTAATGATGCGATGTTTGAATTGTGGCTTAAACACTTTGTAAAGTTCGTAAAACCAAGCCAAGACCAGCCCGTGCTACTTATACTGGACAACCATTCAAGCCACGCGACCCTTGCACCTTGCAGCCTACCAATACTGTAAACAAAATTATATTACCATGCTTTCACTACCACCTCATTCATCGCACCGAATGCAACCACTGGACGTGACTTTTTTCGGTTCTCTTAAAAAGGCCTATTATAGAGAGTGCGATTGCTACATGAAGTCAAACAATTTAATTCAGATAACTCCATACGATATTGCAAGTCTTTTTAATAAAGCCTATTGTAAGGTTGCTTCAGTTGACAAAGGCGTATCGGGTTTTAGGTGCACAGGCATTTTTCCGTTGCGGCCAGACATTTTTACAGACGAGGAATTTGTATACGATTCAGCCCCACCGCCTTGTATAAATGAAGATCAAAACAAGTCATCCGAAACAACGCTTCCTGAAAATCGGCGAGATGCAACGCCAAAATTGCCAGGAGCCAAAGAGGGAACCGATATTGCCCAAAATGCCTCTCCCCAACCTAAACCTGGTTGTTCACATTGGCAAGATGAAAGAGAAGACCACTCCATTAATGTGTCCTCGGTATCTGATATACTTTCAATACTTTTCACCACTGCCATAAAAACTCAAGACAAAAACAACATTCTGAAATTTGACACGCCTATGAAAGAATTTTTCGAAACCAAGGAACAAAAGAGAATGAATCGTGAAGAGAAGAAATATAAAATGACGAATAAAACAAGTGGAAATAAAATTATACAGAATAAAGAAAAGATCAAAAGACAAGTATTTCATGTGTCTCCATCATCAGTGACCGAGGATACCTTATAGTCCGTCGGATGGAGAGCGAAAAGCCTTCTACTTTCAGAGCTAAAAAACTGAGGTATAACCAAATGGGACCTTCACCATTTAAAAAAGCATGTTTTTTTACATAGAAAATGGAAATTGACGACTCTCTCCATTGGTAGAGACCAAAGATATAGGCAAAAAACTAAAAAAAAAAACGGATTTTTATTTTTTTATTTTGAACACTCATAACTTTTTTTCTAAAGAAGGTAGAACACATTTTTTTTTTTAGTTTTATTCCTCATTCAATTTCCTTTCTTTTGGCTTATATTTGATTAAAAAAAAGTTGTAAACTATATAAAAAAAACAGTAATATTTAAAAAAAGACAACAATTTGCCAATATTTTTTAAACTCACTTTATCATAACTTTCTTATGCAAGGAGCTATTTTTTTTTTCTTTAAAAACTACGCAATTTAATGGACTTCATTTTGTCTCGATTAATATGTGGTCTATTTTTAAAAATAAAACCGGTAGCGGCTTTTAAACGTCAAAGCGCGTGCCTCTGCGGCAGCTAGACGGCGGTTTTTTTCCATCGCGATCGTTGACGTTGTACCCGCCAGGTACACAGGATTTAATTATTTTAATTTAAATTTAGTATATTTGCCATATATATTTTTTTGCCTTTTTGTCGCTGGTAATATGCAATGGCTGATGTTGATAATTGACAGATTAATTACAGTGTTGCCAAACGGTTTGTCGATTGCGTGTTAGTTCTCGGTTCCTCTTATTTTTTTTTAACTTAATGAATAATGTCGCTTTTTATCATAGATTATTTGACAGTTGCGGATTAGCACGTTTTTTTATATTTTTTTTAAACTCAAGCAACTCGGTTTTAAATTGCGGATCGCTCGGTTGCGGGTTAGTTCGAGTTAGTTTGCAATTTTCTTTTAAGCCACTTGTGAAGTCGTTTTTAATAAGGTACCTGTTTGTCGGTTGGGATATATAGTTTGCACTGGTTAGTTAGCATTTTTTTTTTAAATTACGTGCGAAGCCGTTTTAAACTACCGGTCTCTTGTTTGCGGGTTTGTACTAGTTAGTTTGCATTTTTTTAAAAGCCATCATAAAAATATACCTATCTAAATAATCCTCACTTTTTTCGATAGATAATGAAAAAATTAATCGATTGGTAGGTACAGTCATATTTCATTTAGTTGAAAGGCAATATTATCTATGTCTATATTTGTATTGTAGATAAACAGTGTTGAAGTATTTTGGAATATCTACTATTTCAAAAATGAAGCGTAAGGCGCGTTTATTTTGTCTAGAAACTGAGAGTATTGAAAATGTAATGGTGAAAAAACCAACTGTTTCTGGCTTTCAAACAATTTTAAAATATGCAAATGAAAGAAATGACAATATTTTGAAAACAATTTTAGAATTAAAGAATGATTTACATGCCCGTTTCATATTTCTTGCAGACAATCGTTTTGTAGCAAAAATAACATTATAAATGCCAATAGAGATGGCAAGTGATGGGTCTTCATGCAGTATTCAAAAACCAAAAGATCAGTTATATATAAAAAAATTTTTTGATTTGTGATAAATCAGGCACATTAAAGAGAAACCCTGTAGTTGCAATTTGCACAGGAACAGGTGCTAAAACTAGAAACAAAAATTGATGCTGCGACTTTAAGAGAAGATATTGAAATACAAGGCAGATTATCGTTTTATGCAGATTTATTTGCAGCTGATATCTGAGCTAAACAAACGAGCGCCGCGCCGGCCGGCACCGGTTTTGAAAGAAGAAAATAAGAAGAATCAAAGTGACTATCTGGAAAATAGAAACCATGCCGCTGCGGAAGAAGCACATTTTTATAGCAATCACGAGGAAGCTAATAGAAGGATTATTTTCCACATGGTATCCTCCAATAAAAACGGTCAACTGGTCGTAAAGTGTGATGACGCTGATGTTCTAGTACTATTAATGTATTATTATGCTACTCACGAAAATCTAAGTAATAGTAATGCCAAAGAAATATTCATGGAAACTGGTCACACAAATATGACAACTAACACAAAACGATATATTCCTATTCACGTCATTTCAAAAAATATTGGCAAATTGGCATGTGAAGGCTTACCAAGTCTTCATAGCCTGACAGGATGTGATACGCCCAGTTCATTTTTTAAAATAGGAAAAACATGCTTGGAAAGTGTACTATAAAAATTGCGGCACTCACAAATTTGCTGAAATGGCGCCAGAAGAAGGAATAAAGTTTGCCAGAAGATTTGTAAGTTTTTTATACAAAAATAAAAATGCAAATAATCTGATTGAAATTCTGTTAAACCTTGAGAGCAAAAAACAAGTTCAGGAATTGCCCCCTACAGAAGATAGATTCAAACTACATGTAATTTTAGGTCATATTATCAGTCATTTATATGGGGTCAATAGTCATGTTGGTGAGGTAACCAAAAAAGATCCCTTGTTATATGGATGGACTTTAAATGAGGAAAATTTTATGGTTCTAAAAATGATGCCTAAAGCTCCAGTTCCAGAAGACATACGGCAAATTATTTCCTTATTATGCAATGACAAAATCTGCAACACACAAAAATGTCAGTGTAAAAAAGAAGGGGTATTTTGTAGCTCATATTGCAAATGCAAAACGAATTGCATTAATCAACCTTGAAGAAAATCAAACTGAAGCTGGAGATACTGATGACGATACATTTTTCGATAATTTGTTTTAATTAATTAATAATATATGTATACCACAATTATCTATTATTTTTCTAAAGTATTAAAATATTTTGGAAGAAAGTTAACGATTTACGATGTACCCCCACTCCATGGTGCAAATTACTAATGAAAACTTGTATTTAAAACATTACCGCGGGAGTGGGTGCAACACGAGTAGCGGTCGATCGCGATGGAAAAAAACAGCCGTCCAACCCGACGCAGAGGCACGCGTCCCGACGTTTAAAAGCCGCTACAGGTTTTATTTCTAAGAAAAGACCACAAGTTAATCGACACAAAATGAAGTACATTAAATTACGCAGTTTTTGAAAAAAAAAACATTTAAATAGCGCTTTGCATAAGAAAGTTATGGCGAGGTGAGTTTAAAAAAATATTGGCAATTTGTTGTCTTTTTTAAATATTACTGTTTTTTTTTTAATATAATTAAAAAAAAATTAATGAAGTATATACCAAAAGAATGGAAATTAAATGAGGAATAAAACTTAATTGCCTATATCTTTGGTCGCGATCAATGGAGAGACTCTTCAATTTTCATTTTCTATGTAAAAAACATGCTTTTTCAAATGGTGAATGTCCCATTTGGTTATACCACGGTTTTTTTTCTGTGCATCCTAGACCGGGCTTTCCGACGGCGACGGACTATTAGCATTAAAGAAACGTAATTCTAAAAAAAGTGAAAATAAAACCAAACAGAATCTAAATAATGCTATTCAAACCAAAAGCAGCAAGCCTGGAATTAAAAGTCGAAAAGCAAAAAAACGTAAAATTGAAGAGTCGTCAGAAGACGAAGATATTAACGAAAAAGATCTATGTGATGACAATGAATCTGATGACCCCAGTGACGACGAAAGTGTCTTGTGTTATATGTGATGAGGTAGGGAAAAATAATGAGCTTTGGTACCGCTGTACATCTTGTGGGACACGCAGAATGCTCTGGTGTAGAAAATGCACAAGGCTATGTTTGCGACTTTTGTTTATACAAAAAATAGTGTATGATTTTATTTTTCAAAGCGTTACAATGTTTTATTACATTTTCATCAATAAAAGTTACTTTTTTCAGAAATTGAGTTAGTTTCATAATATTTTATACATAAGAAAATAAATGAAAAGAGTGACTCTCATTACCCTCAGCGCGGGGGTAATGAGAGCCAAACACTTGTTTTTGTTTATTTATGTTTTAAAATGTAACTATAACCTTTTGACAAAAATCGTTATTCGTAATTAATTTATATACAATACTCTTAGGCTGCGTGTATTTGAATTTAATTTATAAGCTGATATTACTTTATTGACTCCACTATTTCCTTAAGTGGCTCCAATTCCCCCCCGCTCCCCTATACTATACAATAATATTGTTTTTAAGGTTCAAATGTTTTTTTGGTTCAATTTTTCAGAAATTTAGCAGAAAAAAATACCCCGAATTGCTATTTTAGTTTGTTTTAAAAATACAGGGAAGGTAAAAAATAAGCCACTGTTCAGTCCTGGCTAGAACACCCTGTATGTAAATACGTGCTAGGCTTGCAGTAGGTACATTCAATCCACAATCCAGTGCTGCCAATCGCCGGATTTTTAAAGACTGTTTTTATTTTTTTCTGATTTTTTTACGATTGCAGTCGGATTTCCTGAACTTCATTATTTGATCAACGAAAAAAAATTGTTGGGTTTGAGTTTGCGTTTTGACTTTGGGTTTGGATTTCAAGCCAATTTTGTGATACAAGAAATACCTTTAACTCTAATTATTTCAAGGAAAACAAGGCTAGAAATTAAAACGAGACCCAAAAAAATGAATAAATTTCCACGTCACCTAGGTACTTAAATCAGAAGTATTATTCTTTGACGCGTTGACCTTTTTTATGGAGGTCTTCGCCAATAGCCCTACTAAACCATAAAATAAATAATATTCAAATTTATAACAAATAAAAATAAAATAAATAAAAACATATAAATACATATTTGAGTAAGTAAGGTACCGTCGGGTAATAAGGCCGGACAGGTAATAAGGCCGAAAGCCTATCAAAAGTAAAGTAAATTAAATACTGGTATATATAGTGCCATCTATTAACGGTTAGGTGAATCTCAGCTCATTGAATTCATTTAACGGCTTGTCCGGTCCGTCAGAAGCTCTGCGTATGTCGTTGATTGTTTTGGGAGTGATTTATTTCTAACGCTATAAGAATCGTCGGCAAAAGGTAGGCTATATTTACAAAAAAACAAGTGCATATTTGTTACCATCTATTTGCTTGTGTTTTATTGATATTAACAAAAGGTTAAATAGATAAATCTACTTTGTTTGCGCATTAATAAAAGATTCATAACCTAAAATATTTCAAATATTTTGTCCAGGTAATAAGGCCATGGCCTTATTACCTGCTTGTCCACGTAATAAGGCCGCGGCCTTATTGCCTGCTCTACTAATAGTTTGCTATTAAATGTAGGATAGATAATACAGCCGGCTATAAAATAATGGGTAAAATTAGATATGACGATGAGCAATATCTGCAGTGGCTTCAGGGCAACTGGGATATATCCCTTTAATAAACATGCCATCCCCGAACACGCGTTTGCACCAAGTCTTCCAAGCAATCGTCTGGAGGGTTCCACAGAACAAGGAAGAGAAATTAGAGTAGGACACACTGAATGGGATCACGAAGATGATATTCCCTTGTCTAATTTTGTAAAGAAAACAGCACTAGAGAAATCTTTTTCTGAAGTTTTTATCACACCAGATATGAAATCCAAAACGGCATAGATACGTAAAAAGGCATTCAACTATCGCGCCCAAGAGGTAAAGAGGCAAGTTTTTGAGGAACACAATTCCCAAAAAAAGGCGAGCAAACTGCAAGAAAATCATTTAGTGTACCAAGTACCAGCTATGCTGAATCACAAGAAAATTGGATGTGTACAGTATGCAACCATGACCACTTCGGTGATATGAGAGCTTGTGCATCCTGTGGGACATGGATCCATGAAGAATGTGTCGGGCTAACCGTCGAAGACACAGAGGACTTTATTTGCCCCGAATGTATGCCGTAAATATCCGGCCTTATTACCTGCCTTTATTTTACTGTGATGGCCTTAATACCTGCCTGGTCTGGTAATAAGGCCAATAGGCAGGTACTCAGTTTATTGTTATTAAAAAAATATATTTTAATATTTGTAAAATAAGTTTTCTTTTGTGTAATAAGCAAGTCTTTAGAAATGCATAAGTGTTTCTTTTATGTTAAAACCATTTTAGTTTAATTAATAAAAAAATATTTTCCACTAACCCGGCCTTATTACCCGACTTTACCTTATACCTTTTTGGCAAAAAATCTGTTTTTACCCTGTTGAATGAAATAAATATGTACCTACCAAACTACAAAAACATAAAATAATTTTCTTATTAAGAAAATAAAATAAAAATAATTATAATAACAAAATAACATTTCTCTGTCTATTTACAATAAGTGTAGGTATAAACATTCCTAATTCCTATTAACATTCACTTTTTATAAATCAAGTCTATCCTTCGGTTTTTTAATTTTGCAAATTTATTTATAATGTCTTCATAAAACTGAGGATCCTCACTAACACTTTGGATAATTCCTTTTTCTACAGCTATCGTAGAAAAACCGGTTAGGCGCTCTTGTGTCATCGTATTTCTTAAATACGTTTTAATGCGCTTAAGACAGGAAAAATTTATTTCTACCGACACACTTGTTGCTGTAATAGTTAACACTAGGCAAAACAGTTTGTATGTTTCCGAAAAGATAATTTTAACTTCCTTGTATATTATTTCTAATATTTGTTGAATATCTAATTGCAAAATTGTTCGTCCCTGTAGAAAACACTAAGTTCGTTTTTTAGCCGGTCTTTTTCAAAAACATTTGGATACATTTTAAATAAACAATCAAACGATTTTTGGGAAAATTCTTTACATATTCCGTAAATTTTGAAGAATCTACTAGTGAAAGGAAATCTAAATCGTGAAGATTACTAAAACGAGTACCTAATTAAAGGGAAATACAATCTATTATTTCGTAGTACAACATTTTATAGCTTAAAAATATTTCTAACTCATTGTCACTATTGCCTCGTTTTCTTGATAATTCAGTTTTATTTTTTGCCCAGCTAAAAAACTCTTTAAATTTTTCTTAGTCTCTTAGTTGACAGAAAACGTCGTAGAAGAACATGCATTGGAATCGACTAACTTATATACTAAAGAGGGAAACCTAAGAAAAAGAAAAAAAATATGAAATGACTTTGAAAACACGAAAACGCATAAAATTAAACCAGATAAGAGAAAAACATAGACCGTTGCCGTCGTGATAAATGCCGAAAAAAATGCAATATTAAAATCTCAGAGCTTCGACGTTCCGAAATCAATCAACAGTTTTGGAATTTGTCTTGGTTAGAAAGGCGAACATTTATTTTTAATACCTGCAAACGCTTGGCAGTGAAAAGGCGACCCAAGTCTGCAGAAAGTGAGAAAAAAACAAAACACGTTTAAGCAGCAGCGTAACTAGCCACCTGACCTGGGGGGGAGCCTAGGGTGGGCCTGTTATTGTGATATGGATAAAAAATCAAAGTCAGCCTTTTCCTGGGGGGGCCTAGCGATGTCTGGGAGGGGCCCGGCCCCCCTGTAGTTACGCCGCTGCGTTTAAGTATTATTTCCCTGACGAAAAATTATTAACTGAGGAAGTTACTCATGAAGTCTGTAAGGTATTTTTCCTAACCACATTAGGTTATAAGAAAACTAATGATCGGGTGATAACAGAAATTTTATCAAAAACGGAAATGGGAAGTCTTCAACAAGGGAACTCTTCAATCAAATTCAGACCAGCGCGCGAAACACGACAAACACAATAAATTTGAAAACGAAGACTTACTTGAACATCGCATTGAATCTTTCAACCCCACAATCTCTCATTACCGCCGCGAGCACGCGCCGCACACTATATACTTACCCAGTGATGTGAACATTTCCCTAATGTTTGATGATTTTAAAAAGAAATACCCTAATTTTAAATTGTCGTTTGAATTGTACCGCCGAAAAGTGAAGAGATTACGTAAGGTTAAGTGGGGTAAGTGGGTTTCTGGGGTAAGTGGGTATATATATTTTTTTAATTTTAAAAAGTAACTTTCGATATCTGGAACTTCACAAAATGTTTTTCAGACCTTCTCTGAGCCACAGAATATTTTATTTAATAGTTGATCTTTTTTTCACAGGTGTATTCCTTAATTTTAAAGCACCTTTCATTTTATCTCACATATGAAGTTCGGTCTAGAATTTTAAAAATTATATATCTTCGTTATTCGTAATTTTAGCGCGGCGGTAATTACATTCCCATAACTGTAGTAAGTAATGTTACCATTTATTTTTTTTTCAAATTTTTAGATGCCAATTTTGGAGTCATAGTACCCACTTGCCCCGCTTTTTCGGTCAGTGGGGCAAGTGGGTACTACCCCTCAGGGGCAAGTGGGACATAGTCCAAGCTTGTCTAAATAACACTTTTTTTGTTACAGATGCAGTAATCCTTTGAAGTAAATTAAATCTAGTGTATTTATGTAAAAACCTTAAGTCAAAACCAAAAAAAAAACAGACATTAAATAAAGTGTATTGTGCTGAAAACTTTAAGTGCTAGACAAGTGAACTAATTCAAACTGTTTGATAGTGCTTAACAATGGTGCGTGTTTATAAAAGAAAAACAGACAGAGCTACTCAATATTCAAAAGAAGATCTACAGGCTGCATTGCGAGAAGTTACTGCAGACAGATTAACAGCCTATGCAGCGTCAAGGCGTTTCAATATCCCCGCTAGCACAATAAATAACCATAAAAGAGTTGTAAGAGGACGAATAAGTAAAACTCTAGGCAGATCCACTGCCCTTTCTGCAAATGATGAAACAACACTTGCCGAGCGTCTGTCAAGTATGGAAAAATGGGGTTTTGGCCTTACAAGAAGAGAACTTCTCAATTTGGTGCAGAACTACGTAAAGAGAAACAATTTAAACACGTGCTTCAAGAATGGTCGCCCTGGAGAAGACTGGTTTCTCCAGTTCAAGCAAAGACATCGATTGTCATTAAAAAAACCGCAAGCCGTTGAATTCGCACGAAAAAAAGCAGTAGATCCGTTCCCAATTAATGAATATTTTGATTTGTTAGAACAACTAACTATTCAACACAAATTTAATGAGAAACCTCATTTAATTTACAATTTGGACGAGTCTAGCTATTGTCTAGATCCCACAAAATCTAAAGTTGTGGGAAAAGTGAACACACCATCCTCCCGAACTACAAGCGGACCAGCCAAAGAAAATATAACGGTGCTAGTAGCAGGAAGCGCCACAGGACATAAATTGCCACCCATGATCATATTTAGGGCTAAATATATTTGGGATGAGTGGATAGCTCCGGAAAATGTAGCATTTCCTAACACCGCGTATGCTGCTACGAAAAACGGATGGATGGAGGCTGACGTCTTCCTTCGTTATATAGAAAAAACTTTTATACCAAGCGTACCGGATGAAAGGCCCATATTATTAATTTATGACGATCATTCGACTCATGTGGATGAACGCACAATACGTCTGGCCATTGATAATAACATTATTATCCTGAAATTACCTCCCCATTCAAGTCATCTGCTCCAGCCTCTTGACTTGGCAGTTTTCGAGGCAATGAAAGATGCATGGGATGCTACTTGTTTCCTGGCAAAGAAAACACATAGGGCAAAAGTTATCCAAGAAAACCTTCTCTCAGTTCATTGGAGAAATATGGACGGGAGTAAACGAAGCCAATTTAATTAATGGATTCCGCAAGGGAGGTATTCATCCATTTAATCGTCTGGTCATTAGTCGTGAAAAATACGACCCCGAAGCTCTACGTAGGTGGGACAATAAACAAAACTCGGTTGATATAGAAATTATTCAGAATCCCCAAAATGTTCTAAACACTCAAACTCCTCTAAATGTTCCTGACATAGAAGCCCCATCTACCTCTGGAATATCAAGAAGTACAAATGATATTAACGAACATAATCTAAATTCCAATTCATTCGAAAGTTTAATGTTAACAAGAAATTAAGCGAAAACAACGTGACGAGAAGAAAACAAAAAAGAGGGTAGCCATTGGGGCCGAGGTCATAACTAGCCGTGAGGTACTCGAAAGAATAATGACAAACAACAAAAAAGGCCAAAAACCCGAGCAAAACCCTAAAGGACTTACAATAAAAACAAAAACCAAACCAGTTAAAGCAGAGGACCCTGAAAGTTCCGAAGAAAGTGATGTTTTAGAAATGGAAAGTTTTCCAGGTAATGACAGCGATGATGAAACTTTAGAAGAATTAAAAAAGAAGTATGAGCGTGAAGAAAACCAGATAGAGGAAGACAAACGACTGATATGCCATCAGGCAAATATTAAAGTTGGTACTTGGGTCTTAGTGGAATTTGCCACTAAAAAGACAAAGAAATACTTTGTAGGACAGATATTAGAACTTGTTGACGATGATATAAAAGTAAAATTTTTAAGAAAAAAGGAAGATACTGTGAAACCTATATTCTACTGGCCAGAAGTGGAAGATGAAAGTGTGGTCTCCGAAAACGCTATAATAATGCCCCTTCCGGAACCAAATCTTGGCAGAAGAGGGGAAGAAGAGTGGGTAGTGTTTTGTTGTTTATTTTTGATTAAAGAATTTGTGTTTAAGTTTTCTGATTTAATTTTTAATATGAATTAATAAACAACTTTTTTTCAACTCCATTGATTTTTCTTTGTAAAATTCATCATTTTTTAAATAGCTTATAACTTCCGTATTTGCAGGAATTTTTTAGATCTGCAAAAAGCATGTTGTAGCTTAAACCGCATATTACAAACTCACTTGCCCCAAAAGCATGCAATGCTGTGTATATGCGGTTTACCAAGAGAAAACCCCCTTGCCCCAATAGCCGGGGCAAGTGGGTTGGAGAGACCGCATTTTTAATTTTTATCTTTTTTTAATATTCAATTGAAAATAGCTACAATACCAGGGTATATTAACAACATAACCAAGTATTTCCTGTCCAAAAATCAAGTATGTATCTTTTTTTTTTGTAAAAGTTACATGATATTAAAGTCAACCTTTTACATTTTTAGCACCCACTTCCCCACTTGACCTTACTCCTTTATTCAAACAACGATTTCAACCTAACATTTTTATGTACCTATAATAACGTAAAGGTAATTGGGCCGTTAGAATTTTGAAATTTAACGTTCGTACAGGATGCTGACAAAGTTTAAATCATTAATGTGGTGCTTATGACTTTAAGTAAAATTTTGTGTATACACCACGTAAAAGTAACAGTACAGTGTAATAACATACACTCTGCAGTTGTGGGTTGTCGTTTCTACATTCGAGGGAGATGGAACAATGCCAGCGCAGAGCGTTAGCATGCTGGCCATTTGTATCTCATGTGGTAGCCGGTAGTAGTCTTCCCCCTATAACCCTTATCTATGGTAGTCATTTTACCATTTGTAAAGTTCTGGGGTTGTATGCACTTTCTTATTATAGAATAGGCGGTTATGGAACTCCAGTAACAAAAATGTTCAACATCCTTTGATGCATGCCAATTTAAGGTTAACTTTTTTTTCTCAAACCGTAACTGCCCAATTTTATTACTTTTGAAACATTTTAAATCAATAAAGTGTTAAAAATATTACTGCTATCCCAGCTAGCACAGAACGTCGCCGGGCCTTTTTGCAATGTTTTGTTTATGTCAACAAAGTAACATTTGTCTGCAATGTTGCTGTAAAGTTGGATAGAGGTTTTACACGGGAAATCAATGTCTAGCCGAAGTACCGTCTCAACTTATATTTTTAACGTGCGGATTATGTGAGTTAAACATTACAAATTGCTTTTCCTTTTAATGTCTTAACAAAAATGTACCGCGAACGTATTTTGGTAACTTGACCGAAATGTGTATATCCTATGTTACAAGGATTTGCCATTAAAGTTCTGTCGAGAGTTATTCTCTCTGTGGTTCATTCGTAATTTAATTTGAATGTTTAGGCTACATAACTGCGCAACGTTGTTGCTGAAAAGAATCGCAATTATAGTTCTAATCGATTCAAGGAACTGAAGGAACGTTTTGTTGAACATAGTATGTATGTTGCGCCAATGTTACGAAGAGGAAGACTGGATCGTAAATCGTAACGGTAACCTTAACCTTACTTTAGTCATTTCACTTATTCACTAATTTCTCCGGCGTTTTTGTTTTTTGTGGCGTGGGTACTGGGTAAATTGTATTTGAAACGTACGTTTTTCTGTTTTTGGGCCTGTGTTATATGTTATATTGTAAAAAAATTATTGATTATAGGGGTAAGTATCATGTTTAAACGTAAGCCCGTTAAATATTTATACGAAAGGCAAAAGAGGAGACTGAAGCAACCTGGCTTACGGGGCCTTGAACACGAGGCTCAAAGTACTGCTAATGCTAATGTAGCCCTGATTTCCATAAATTTGGAGCCGCAAGGCAAGCAATCATCATATTCATCGTCTCTATTACCTTCAAATCAACCCGTTAATGTACCTGTTGCAGACTATTTAAGTAGGTAATGATATTCTAACTTTTGTCGGCAGTTTCGGCTACAATAATTCTAATAACAGTCCTGAAAGAGATGGTTCTGACACAAATTCTCAATGTTCCTATAAGGAATGTTGCGAATCGGATGATGGACTTAGAATTAAAAAGGAATTAGTTCAGGATTTGCAAAATTGGGTGGTAGACTATCATATTCCACTAAGTCATACATCAAATTTACTTCAAGTTTTAAATAAGCACTAAATCGATGTACCATGTGATGCTAGGACATTGCTTCACACCCCAAGGGTCATTGACACCCATAAAATTAAACCGGGAAAATACTGTTGCATTGGCCTTAAAGCGGAAATTTTACAATGCCTTGAAGTCCTTTCGAATAAGCTAAATGTGCCTTTGGAATTAAAAATTAATTTAAATATTGATGGTCTACCTCTGACTAAATGTTCCGGATGTCAGTTCTGGCCTATTGTGTTGGTTTGTTCCAAATGTTTTTGGCAATAATTGTAACTTTAAGTCTTTTGTAATTGGAATATATCATGGTCAGAGTAAGCCAAACTCCGCAAATCAGTTTCTTATTCTTTTTGTGGAAGAATTTTTACATTTTCAGTAAACTGAAATATCATGGGCTGATACAAACATCAAAGTGAAAATCAATGCCTTTATTTGTGATGCTCCAGCTAAAGCTTTTTCAACTTACATAAAAGGTCATACTGGATATCATGGTTGTGGGAAATGCATTCAAGGTGGTAATTATTTATGTAATAGAATAGCGTTTTCAGAATTAGGGAATCAGTTAATGAATCTTTTAGAAATAAAGTTGATGAATACCACCATACAGGGTCATCTGTACTAGAGAAACTAGAGTTTGATATGGTTTCTCAAGTTCGATTGGACTATATGCATCTTGTCTGTCTTGGTGTTATAAAGAGACTGCTACAATTTTGGCACAGAGGAAGACAAGATGTACAAATTCCAGTAGCAAAATTTGAGAATTTGTGTCATTTAATGCTTTCCTTTAAACATAGTATTACTAAAGAATTTTGCTGAAAACCCCGAAATATGTCTGATGTCGATAGGTTTAAAGCTACTGAGTTTAGACAAATTTGACTATATATTGGAATTGTTATTTCAAAAGACATCTTACCAGAAAATATGTATTGCCATTTTTTGCTTCTGTCTTGTGCTATTAGAATACTTGCGTCACCAAATTTATGTATTAAAATGAATGCACTTGCTCAGAAATTATTGGAAAATTTTATAATAGAATGTGCTCAAATTTATGGTGAACAATATATTACTTACAATGTTCATAACTTGTCTCACTTATGGAATGATGTTATGAAGTTCGGGTGCCTTGATAATTTCAGTGAATTCCACCAGAAGCCTTTATGTATCATATTGTAAACTAGAAAGCGTAATAACAAAAGAACACTCAGTCTAATGTTTGAACTTGATACTTGACATTGAAGGATCAAATATTATGAGTATTAT
>MU183557.1:114657-127995 GCA_016904865.1 Pissodes strobi
GTAAAGTGAACCATAGATAAAAGTGAAACCTAATTAAAGCATACCAATATAACTAAAACGAATTATAACGCTCATAACAATTTAAACTAAAAGTAAACTCAAGGGAGCCGAATAGGTCGAGTCCAGTCAGTCCTCAGCGAATGGTCATGCGTTTTACGCCATTCTGGTAAATTGTATTCAGTCATAGTTTTCATTCTAAGTACATACCTTCCTGTATCTGAAGACCAATATACGTACAGTTTGTTTCGAATTAAGCGAGTCGTTATTCCATCTGATATACAACCCCCAGCTCAAGGAGGAACGCCGCCAGTAGTCCCACTCAGTAGTACGCACCAGGGAAGCGCCCAAAATCCTCTTTGACAATATAAAACAAAAAATATGTCTTCGCTCTAGTAAGCCTTTACAACAGATAATTAAAAGAATCGGGGAGGAAACGACAAAATGTTACAAATATAGTTATCTTGGTGATGTTAATATAATTACCAAAAATATATCAATGAGGTTCAAATGAATGGTTTTCTTCTCACTAATCAGCAACCAGATAATTGTTGCTTACTAAATAATGGCAATTTTATAGCGGTAGCTGAAATATTCAAATAAGATAATAGTGTTTTAATTATTATTATTAAAGAACTTATTGACTCAAAAATGTTGAGAATTCACCCATGTTCATTTGATGATAATGTAGTCATAAATAATATAACTGATATTATTTGTAAGGCCATATGTTTACCATATAAAGTACAATGAGTTGTATTGCTATTGATTCATAAAAACGAAACTCAGACTTGGATAATAAACTCTCAAAATTAACACAACAATTTAGTTAATTGTAAAACGTAAAAAAACTTAAAACTGGTATGTCTTTTAAATAGTCTCAGTATAGGAAGGCATGAAAACTGTTAAACCATTGTAATCATCAACATATTGTAAACAATTAGTTTTTAGTAACACGTTTTATTTCGCCAATACACCTTCGCCAGTACAGTTATCATAATTACATAACGCCATGAGTCGACTCTGCTATCGTACAATAACTATATCTACGCCTTATTCCTAATCTATCTATATACTCCGTATTATATAACACCGATTCGATTCTACTGCTGCACCATTCGTTTTCCCGGGTTGTCACGTCCTCGCCTATTTGAATGTCGCACGTCGCCTCTCCAAAATTTGCTTGTTACATTCGGCCATCCTGCAACAATTAATGCCCTCATTAATTTAACTCGCCAGTAAATCAACCAGAATTTATCGATCTGTGCATTCGCCATAACACCAAATCGCCTACCCTAAGGGTTTCGCCTGTGGTTGCAACCTTACGCCTTTTATCGAATATCACCTTTATATTACGCCTTTGTCAGGTTCTCACTCGCCTTTTGTTGTCCCACAAGTGTGGACCTTAAATTGCCATAGCTCTCGCCTTTTGCCAACAGAGCATTCACGATTTGCACCTCGCCAGTCAGACTCACTCACATGCACCTTTCAACCTGACCATTCGCACTTGGCACCTCGCCAGTCAGATTCACATGCACCTTTCAACCTGACCATTTGCTCATGATGTTTTACACCTCGCCTCGCCAAAAAGTCAGCGTAGTCGGCGTAGTTCGCGCCAGCGGTTGGATATAATACGCCTTGGATACCCAAAATTCGCCAAACGCCTCTCTGAATTTGAGAATCGCCTCAGAAGACCGCAGAGTCTTCGTCGCCTTCGCCTGCGCATGACCCTGGACTTCCTTGCCCCTCCAATTCCACAATATCGGTTGATGAACGCCGATATCTGTCAAATGAGGAAAGAAAGCCAGTATACAAGTCGCCAGGAGAAGAGCAAGCAAATGCCCTCGCATTCGCCTGTAGATCGAGAGGTAGACCGTCAATCAGACACGAAAGCGCCTTTGTGCCTGAAAGCCCACACCTTTCGATCAACGCCATTTTATCATGATAATAATGGATCATGGTTTCGCCTTCCAATTTAACCCTTGCTATCATCTCCTTGAGCAGCTAAGCAGTCATGCACTCTAGGAAACGCCTTCCTAAGAGCCGCCTTCCAGTCTTCCCATGAGAGGTCATATTTATCGAGCCGATTAAACCAGCCCCTTGCTGCGCCTTGCAATTTCGCCTGCATAAAATACGCTCTCTCATAGTTCGACCATTCATGAATATCGCCCAACTGATCAATTTTGCTCAACCACCTGACTACGTTACAGTCCCGGCTATCGCCCTTGACCCCATACAGCCCGAACTGCAAGCGGAGTCCGCCCTATCGCTACAAGCATGCTCTACTACCGCCTGAGGGACGCGCTCACCTGATTTTTCGTCCTTCTTGTTGCCCTTGGTACCACCAGTACCAACGGCCGCCCTTTGTTTCGTCGCCTTTACTATTTCGGCCGCCTTTTGCTTCTCCGCCCTTGCCATTTCGGCCGCCACAATCTGCTGGATACTAGCACATACCACATAAAAACTAGTTGCCAAACCGCCTTTCAACAGCTTATGTACCATGGAGACTGTTTCGTCTTCCATCGCCTTCGCCGTGGTCACCGTCGCTTAATTCCAACTCGTAATCGAGCTCTAAGTCGTCACTTCTGCCTTCCTCCATAGGAAATCACTTGAAAAACGCCTTTTAAACACCAATGCCAATAAACACAGTTAAAATACGCAACAATTTTTACAATAATCACTAATTAATTAGCACACACTTCACACTTGTTTATTATTATGGTGAATATCTGAAAAATCGCCAAATGTCAATCCACTGTCAAGGATAGCAACAAACGCCCACCTTTTGTTATGACTTTTTGTGATATCGCCACTCACAAAAAAGAAGAAGTTGCCACTGCGATTTAACTCGCCGAAATCGCATATTTGGTGGTGGTTCTCCACAACAAATAACACAATACGTAGGTTATCCCGACTTCTGATCTGTAAACAATTAGTTTTAGTAACACGTTTTATTTCGCCAATACACCTTCGCCAGTACAGTTATCATAATTACATAACGCCATGAGTCGACTCTGCTATCGTATAATAACTATATCTACGCCTTATCTCTAATCTATCTATATACTCCGTATTATATAACACCGATTCGATTCTACTGCTGCACCATTCCTTTTCCAGGGTTGTCACGTCCTCGCCTATTTGAATGTCGCACGTCGCCTCTCCAAAATTTGCTTATTACAATATTAAAGTCCGGCACCTGAGCTCAGGTCTTCTGGTACTATTGATTTTAGAACTATTATTTAAATGTAGAGGATGTCTGAAATCGTTGTAGCGGATCAAACTTGCATTTAAGTCCGAGTATATTACATTGACGTGGTGCCCTTGTATAGATCAAAACATATTAGGTATCGGATGAAAACTAAGATAGGAAAGTGCAAGCCGTTCTAGTCTAACTTAAGCTGTTGAGAACCTGAAGTCTTTAGCATGTATTTAGACATATAAAGCTTTATAAAAAATATATATATTATTTATTTACAGGCCGTACCCATTAATTAAATCTTCAGAATATTATAAAAATGTAATACAGTTGGTATTCCTTTTAAAAGTTTAAAGCAATACAAGTTTCGTCTATTACACATTTTGAGACATCCATCAAAAATATTTTCCAAATATGTTACCTATATAACAGTTTATATCTGCCCTGCATCCGAATGATTTTCTAAAATAGTTTATGAGTAACAGAAGACAGGAGCATCGATGCAGGACCTTAATCAAATCAGTATTTTGATTAAATGATACTTTCAATGGTGACCCTAAATCATTAATTTTACTATATGAGCTTTTCCTATGAAAAATTTATCATTTTACATATTAATGAGTTTGTCAAATTTTTTGTAGAGAATGATATAGCAATCCTAGGAAAGAAACTCGATAAAGTGATCAATTTTCTAAGTCAGTCCAAGATTGATATTGAAGTTATGAAAGAGGCTAAGCGATATACGGAAGCCAGTAAAAATAGTAATTGAGATTTTCCCAATAGATATACTATTAAAATCTTTAACTGATTTGGAAACAATGGAAAATTATGTTATTACCGAAGAAGGAAAAATAAATTTTGTAAGTTCAACATTTTTGCAGTATATCTTTACAGGAAATTCGCCTTTTTTATATAACTTTGACCTTAGTAAAGTCAAAATAGCATAAAAAATAGGCTAAATAAGAATAGTGTGAATATACTTTTTTTTATCAGTATTGAAATGGATCAAAATATGGCTGGCCATTCTGTATTAATTATTGCATTTATTTGAGATACCTGATACCTACCTATTTTTTTATTTCAGATAAAATATTTAAAGATCGTAGCAACGACACAAAGGACTTTATTTTAAGAATATTCAGAAAGCTTGTTTACCAACCCATTTGCCGAATTATGTTCTTCGACTGGGTGTAAAGGCAACTCTGAAATAGACTGAAATTTATTAAAATAATATTTGGTAAGATTTAATTGTACTTTTAAGTTGAAGATACAACATACACGCACATCTTACATCCAATAAAACTAAAAAGTGTTGGGAAAAATTGGTAAATTATTCAGTGTCTGTCAAAAAAAAGCATTTAGGTCCGAAAAAAAAATCCCTTTTTCCTAGAAATGCTTTCAGCAATCATGCAAATAAGCTTTATCGCAATAAAGGGATTTGAGTGGCGTTCAAAAATAATAAGTAGAATATAATTAAGGTTAAAAATTATCAAATTGTTCCACTACAAATGAAAGAAAGAACATTTGCGATTTTTTTTGTTCAGGAATGTAACTCAATATTAGGTACATCCCACATTTATTGTTGATTGCTAAAACATTATTTGATAACCTACTTTGCCACTTTTTTCCAAATATTTACTCCTCATGGTCAACTTGGTAAAATAAAACAATAATTTCCTGCATTTCTGTTATTTTTTTAAACAGATTTTTAATTTTCAAAAACGGGGTAATATAAAATTTTAAGCTCTTAAAGGTTGGGAAATTCCGATGATATAACTTTTGGTTGGACCGCAAGTTTAAGAGATGTCAAATATGTGTAAAAGTTACAGGTAGCTCTCAATATTAGGTTAGTTTGGGTTACTAACCCACATTTATTGTTGTTAGTTGTTAACACATTATTTGAGATACCTCCTTGACTACCCAAATATTCACTCCTCATTGTCAACTTGGTAAAATAAAACAATAATTTCCTGCACTTCTGTATTTTTTTAACCGGTTTTCAATTTTCAAAAACGAGGTAATATAGAACCTTAAGCTCTATAACAGATTGTGAAAATTCGATGATGTAACTTCTGGTTGGATCGGAAGTTCAAGAGATGTTAAATATGTGGAAAAGTTTACATTTATTTAGTCCTTTATAAACAATGTTAAGTGTACCTTTAACAATAAAATAATAAAAATATTTATATCAATAAAACTTTCTGCAATCATCCAAAATGATTATTATTTTCAGGTACTGTACATCAGAGAATAAAATGTACGTCCAAAGAATATGAAACCACAATTATGGAGAAGATAATAAGTTCAAGCGATAATTAAACACTTTGAAGTTGCTAATTTTTTTTTTGTTTTTGTTTTAAACCAAAATTAAAGATCCTTATTCAGACCATGTTTATTTCTTGATACATCAGTGTTTAATCTTAACCTTTTAGCATTATTTTAATACCTGAAAAAAATGTGCAGATATGCCACATTTTGTGGATGAAACATTTATAAAATTCGTCTAAAGAGTTGTTTGAATAATTCTCCTTTATTCAAACAACGTCTGAGTGATGGTATTCTTATCTTACGCAATGTTTTACACAAATTGCCAGATAAGTACAAAAATGCTCTTTTAATGACATCCTCACGGCCCCATTTTTATTGTAATTTGTTAAATACCAGGACATCTTAAAAGTGCATTTTTTTGCGCCCATCATCCTGCAATTTGTGTAAAAAGAAGGTAATATGATTACAAAGCGAAGTTTCATGAACTTCCATTTTTAACTTTTATGGGCAGGTTCTATTAACGTCAAAACGTGATGTTTATGAACTTCTATGGGGAATGCGCGGGGGGAACTCGCGTTGTAAGATTTCTTGAACCTTCGTTGGTAACTGCTATAGAACGTACTGAACGTCAAAAAGTGAGGTTTCATGAACTTCCATTTGCAACTCTTATGGGAAGTGCTACGAAACTCGCGTTTCTTGAACTTCGGTTGGTAAAGTCTATGGAACGTACTATAACACTCCCGATGTTGCGGACATTCGGCGGTTGCATAGATGTTGATAAAACATTAAAAGTACATGTAAGCGAGGTTTAAAATCCCGCGTTTTCTTCTTATTAACGTACACAGGATGTTTTTGTGCTAGCTGGGATGTTTTAAAGTCTTTCGGAAGACTAACGGTAGAAATATGTCACGGAAATAGCAAACCAGAGTCTTGTCTTTAGTTTTGTCTAATTTTGTAAAGGAAATCGTGGAACTCGATAATAATGGAATTATATATAAAATCGTAATGGATGCTTACATTTGCGATGCACCGGCACCGGCTCGTTCATATATAGCTCAAATGCCACCCTAGGTATGCACCAAAGACATATAAAAAAAGATATGTCTTTGGTATACACAATCAAAGGTCGTTGGGTATCACGGCGTATAATGTACTGCACATTTGCTTTTATTAAATTAGAAAGTGAACATCCTCTAGAGTATTTACAGTTACAATCACAACAATTGATCTTTTGTGCTCAACTTATACGTACTTTTTTGTATTATTGCAGCGACTCTTTATGAAAGACGCTTGTCCAATACCAAATTTACCAAATTTGAGCTCCAAAACGACGTGGCGGTCTGTGAATGGTTCCGACATGCAGATATTTTTTTTTTTGTTTCAAAAAACGAAGAATGGCTGAAAAGAGAGTTGCTGAGCTGCAACAAAGGCTGGCAGTGTATAGCATAAGATATATTTGCGTTTTTACTATGTTATTTGAATATTTTCAATACATTTTAATATTCTTGTAAAAGTTCTGTAATTTTCTAGTGTTTCCTACTTCTGTTTTCTGTTGCACCAGTTGATAGCGTTCCGTAGTAGTAACTATATAAAGTGAGCGGCTAAAATATGGAACAAATTCGTTTAAAAATCAGGTATTGATTTTTTTTACAAAAATGCATTATAATTTTATGTTCTGCTTTTTTGCTCTAAAAAGAAATTATGCAGGTTGTGTCAAAAAACAGATTTGACATCACACTTAATTCATTTTTAAATGGAACACTATTGCTTAAAATCCAATTTTGAATGTTAAGTCAAATTCTACGCTAAATTCATGTGGCATGAACCGTATACTCCATATCTAACTGTTTTGAAGATATTGAAGTTGCCATAAATCGATAGGCTATTAAAAATTAAGACAGAAAAGTGCTACAGTATGCTACGTGAATTATGCATAGAATTTGAAGCAGAATTCAAAATTGGATTTTAAAAAATAGTGTTTCATTTTCAAGAAAATATTTTGACATCAAATCTACCTTTTTGACAAATCCTGTATATTTTCTTTTTGATGCAAAAAAAACGGAATAAAAATTATAATTGATGTGATCGAGCATTTTTCTACAAAGTCAATACTAGCCGCTTTTTGTATATGAGGTTCCAAGCAAAACCACACAAGTCACAAAATTCAAGAAATCGAGCTGGCTTCAGTTTCTGAATTCTATATATGATCTGTATTGTGTAATGCCTGATAATTCAAGCAATACCCCAAAAGTCCTTGTAAAAAAGCATTGAAAACACTCGTGTTTAAGCAAAACCACATATGTCCACCGTTCTGGTTCGTGCAAATACCCTGTGATGATAGCCTAAGGGCCAAAAGGCTTTAGATAAATTTGTTTCGAAAATTGCTTTTAATTTCAATTGTTTGAAAACAAAATGAAGTAAATTAATTTCGAATTAAATCACCAAGAGAGAACGATCAAATAAAATAATAATTTTATTTAATAAGTAACTTGATTTCGAAATAAACTAGAATTTGAAAATGGGATTGTTGAGTAAGGCCCAAACCACGTCTCAAGTTTTTCAATATCTGCATTTGGAAGTTTCAGGTAAATGGGCACAACAGTCATCACACAGGCATATGCCATATTAAAATAAGACACTTACCCTTGGACTATAATCCAAATAATCGGCAGAAAATTCAAAGCTCACTAAATTCGGTTTTAGACGCGATTTCGCGGACTATTGGGATTTTCGACTGTATGACATCACGTAACTAGCTAAACTAAAGTTAAAACTATTTTCCCCTAGTCGACTCTTCCACCGGGATTCAAGAGAAACTCGCAGGCAAAAAGAGGCGTTTCCTTTAAGCCTATTACCTTGAGTCAGAGACCATAGGAACTATTCCCCACTTAGTTAAGCAATCCACACAGACCCCTCCCAAAAAACCTTGGTACGACAGCTATTGGCTTACAGGTGTAGCCAGAAAACAATGTCGTCACTAAAGTCGAAGACCTCAAGCGAACTTTGAAGCTTTGCCTTGGAAAACAATTCGATGACCTTAATTTGGTCCAGAGTGGAAAAAACCCAGCTCAACCTCGAATAGCCGTCTCCGGCGAAAAATAAGCGGGAAGCACGTGTCTTAATTGCCACAGGCAAAATTCCAGATATTTCTGGGAGCAAACACGCCTTGAAAAAAAGTATAAAAGAAAATTTCAGTAGTACCTCACAACAGTCTAAATTTGAATTTTGCGGTTGTAAGTCGTTACTCTGTCCGAATGGGTACCGAGTAGTCAAGCAAGTCAATTGTAGCACGTTATAATGCCCGAGTGGGGCTCGAAAAAGTTTTAATATAAAGTTTTTTTTTTCTGTTATTATGGTCACAGTGTGGCTCTCGCCGAAATTAGTGTCTCTCAGTTTAGAGACTCGGGTAAAATTTTTAAGAATTTAATTAAAATTCATGTCGACGGCCAAAGTTTAGCGAACAGCAGCCTGGTGCGAAAATTCGTCACATATCGAAGCAGAAGGAGTGAAGAAAGTTTCAACGACAGGTTGGGTTGTGAAAATTGGCACTAGACAGTAAGCTAAATATTAAGATGATAATGATAGGATACCTGTATAATTTGTAACCATGTTTTCAATGTCATGCGAGTGTACTCTAGAATTATAGGATTATTCCGTTTTTCAAACAACGCTAGTGACATCCTGTAAAATGCCTTTACGAGGACTTTTAAATGAAACCGTTTAGTAATAATAACCATTAAACAAAACTTTCTAATGTCACTCAGTATTTTATTTCCTACTAAATATAGAATTTAAATCCGCCAATATTTATGAAATAATTTAAGCTCTAGAAATTGTTAGCTGCAAAGTAAATCACTGAAAAAGCGGATCTTGCTAAAGAACTTGCTTTGATAAACAAAAATTGTTTGACTGGCTAGTTTAATTACCATGCTCGCGGGCGAAAATATAATGCATATGGAAAGTCAATACACAAAAAAAAATCACAGCAACTAAATTATAAGATTGGTAAAAATTACTTTTGTTGAAAAGACAGCTTGTTTGAGACCTGTAAATACAGGGTCATGCCAAAAACTTAATTGGATAAATTCCTCTACCAGTATTTCAAAATAATGCTCCCTTTCAATAGTGTGTTGCCTACGAGGAATAACCTCGCAAATCCAATTATAGTTTTCATTATACTGAGAAACGAAACTAGTGTGGTTTGCATTCATATGATTTTAGTAAATGTAATTCCTATAACTGAGAATACAATCAGGCCCGCCGTAAGCGGGCGTGCAAGGCGTGCACCGCACACGGGCGGCAGGGCCAGGGGGCGGCAAATCGAGCGCCGGCTAGCCGGCGCACGAGTCGCGCGACCAATAGGCATTTTATAATTTTTTGTAATTTTTCATAATCATAATTGAGTGCAAAAGATTACAAGGCGGCGGAGCAATCACGGAGGAACCACAACAATTTTTTATGAGGTAAAAAAGTCTGCTTTTGTTGGTAAATTCTCTAGGGGGGGCTGTTTTTAATAAAACCTTGTTAATTATACATCAAAATGAGGGAAATTTAATGCAGATTCTAAAAATATATAGTTTTCGCAACCCCAAAGTAGCTCATATTAAAATATTGATTTTTTTTTTGCAAACCCCCCCAAAAAGGATAATAAATCAATTAATGTCCTTTAGCCCGTCCTGTCCTTGGAGCGCGCGAGGCGTGCCCGTTGAGGGTATAAGAAAAAGAAGCGTCTGGAGACCCGATGTAATTTTCGATACCGACTCTAGCGCCATCTAGTGTAGGTAGCGTTGACTCGAGCGATTGCATTCGCGCTATGTCTTCGCGATACAATCGGTTTTAAACATAAGCCGTGGTGGCCGAGATGTCTAGATGGTTAGGTCTGAACTCGGCAGCGGCAACTTTCGTCGGTGGCTGCTCGGGTTCAAACCCCATTGCTTTTCTTATCTTTTTTTTTAAGATTAAGTTTCTAAACAATTTTTTTCTTGATTTTGGGTATGTCTTGGGTTAGTTTGGGTTAGCACCTGGTTAGTTTTCTTTTCATGAGCCCCCGTAGCGAGCGCAGCGAGCGGAGGGTCATGCGAAAAGTGATATTACTTATTGTAATACGTGCCCGTACTTTGGATGCACTTTTTACGAAATATTTTGCTTTATCTATCTCTTCTTTATGACCAAAACTGGAAAGAAGACGAAAGCTCGTCATAGTATAAGAACATCGTAGTTGACGAAAATATTCCTACTGCTTCAGAACAAGAACAAGACCAAAATGAATGTTGCTGCCTAGAAAATGAAGAGGCCATACACATCTAGTACACTTTTTCATTTTCCTTTTCCATTTTTGCTTATGTTATTAAATTTCAAGAACCATTATTAACCAAATTTACCATTATTCACCAAAACAACTAAAAATATTAGTCAATAAAACTTTACTGAATAATATGCTCGGCTCTTTTACTATCACATCATATGGTTATCCAACCAAAATACCACAAATCCTTGGTATGTTTGTAGCAAAACCCCAGAAGTTTGAAAAAATTTATCAAAATCCCACATGTCCAAAGTTTTCGAGCGATTTAAACAAATTCCATAACTATATGATTTGAATAAACTTTGTGAATAATATACTTTAGTTCAGCAATTAGTAGTATAAGCAAAACCAGCTGGATATTTTAAAAGGTATAACAGAAAACAGTTTTTGGGCTTTTGTAAAACTTTGGATTTGGCAGACTTGTGGGGTTTTACTTGGAACCTCCTCATATTATGTGGAAAGAAAAAAAGAACAATTTTAAAGTCACTTTTCTGCAGATAGATACTTCAGGAAAATAAAAGTTTCACTGCCCGCTCTTTCGTTCTCAAAAAACCATAATATTAATTATTTTTCTAAAATACCTGTTTTGAAAACGAATAAAGGTGAGGCGGCAAAACTTTTATTTTCCTGAAGTAGCTCATGATAAATTGGTTTGTTTGACAGGGCGCATATATGGGACGACGGAGCTACATATACATGGAATAGTATATTTACGTTCAAATTGAGGACAAATGCCATGTGTAAGCAGAGTTTAAGCATAATACACAATCACTGTGCAGCCGATAACACACTGTGGATCACTTAAGTTGTGTATATATAAATGGTATACTGTGGCTACATTGTGAGGCGGACGTTTAACCTTTGTGCATAGGTGTGTGTTAGTACAGCATTTACTGTGGCATCTTTGTGCGTGCATGGTTGTGAACACCTGTCATCCGCTGTCTTTATGGCATCTTGCACAGGATGCAAAAATTTAAACTGAAAATGGAGCTGTTTTCCGTGCTCCCCACCCTCTGGCCATTCCGATAAGCTGAACATCATATTTCCAGTGTGTATGATGCCAAAATGTGGCGTTTGGAAGTGTGTACGCACTTGCATCACTAATGGCATCTTTTCATCATACCGTATTGTGCTGCCCATTCCTATGATGTTTGTCGCCTCGGCTCCACCGGCTCGCAATGTGAATCCCTTGTGTCTGCTGTGAATATTTATTTTATTAGACGTGGCGTATATGCTTGTATTTTTTTTGTTTTGGGTGCGATGCCATAGTGATATTTATGTAGTTTGTGTGTTGTTCTGTGTGTAAATTGCAATGGTAAGTTAAATCATGATATATTAGGTGTAGTGTGTAGACCTGCAATATAAAATTTGCTAGGTCTTGCTGGAACTATACGCAAATTTTATGTTATGGTCTGAAAAAAAAGAGGAAAACCCCCCCCCCCCCCCCCCCCCCTCCCCCGCGCGTCCAAATATTTTAAAAACACCTTATATATTAAAAAACACCCTATGTATACTGTTTTGTCAAGATTAAGACAAGTGTGGACAGTGCAGTTGCGTTGATGAAACTTGGTATAATTATTTGCCGATAATTTAGAAAGCTTTTGGTGGTACCAAAGTTTAGTGAGAAGTGAAAATAAGGTATTTTTATATAAAAGGTGTTTTAAAAATTACTTGGACGGGGGGCATTGAATTTTGGTGCCACCAAAAGCTTTCTAGATTATCGCCAAATAATTATACCAAGGTTCTTAAACGCAACTCAAAGCGGACAGTGTCCACACTTGTTTTAATTTTGGCAAAATAGTAAAAATAAAGTATTTTTTTAATATATGAGATGTTTTGAAAAATACTTGGACGGGAGGGCATTGAACTTTGGTACCACCAAAAGCTTTCCACATTATCGCTAAATAATTGTACCAAGTTTCGTCAACGCAACTCAAAGCGGACAGTGTCCACACTTGTCTTAGTCTTGGCAAAACAGTGAAAATAAGCCATTTTTTAATAAATAAGGTGTTTTTAAGAATACTTGGACGGAGTGGCATTGAACTTTGGTACCAGCAAAAGCTTTATAGATTATCGCTAAATAATTGTACCAAGTTTAGTCAACGCAAGTCAAAGCAGACAATGTCCGCACTTGTCTTAGTCTTGGCAAAACAGTAAAATAAGGTTTTGTTATATAAAAGGTGTTTTTAAAAATACTTGGAAGGGCGGACATTGAACTTTGGTATCACCAAAAGCTTTCTACATTATCTTTAAATAATTATACCAAGTTTCGTCAATGCAACTCAAAGCAAACATTGTCCACACTTGTCTTAATTTTGGCAAAACTGTAAAAATAAGAAATTTTTTAATATATAAGGTTTTTTAAACATACTTGGCCGGGGTGGCATTGAATTTTGGTACCACCAAAAGCTTTATACATTATCGCTAAATAATTATTCCAAGTTTCGTCAACGCAACTCTAAGCGGACAGTGCCCACACTTGCCTTAGTCTTGGCAAAACAGTAAAAATAAGGTATTTTTATTTAAGGGGCGTTTTTAAAAACACTTGGAAGGGGGGGGGGGGGGGGGG
>MU183557.1:128095-146047 GCA_016904865.1 Pissodes strobi
GGGGGGGGGGGGCATTGAACTTTGGCACCACCAAAATCTTTCTGCATCATCGATAAATAATTATACCAAGTTTCGTCAATACAACTCAAAGCGGACAGTGTCCACACTTCTCTTAATCTTGGCAAAACGGTAAAAATAGAGTATTTTTTATACAAAGGTGTTTTTAAAAATACTTGGACCAGAGGCGCATTGAATTTTGGTACGATGAAAAGTTTTCTACATTATTACCAAATAATTATACCAAGTTTCGTTAACGCAACTCAAAGCGGACAGTGTCTACACTTGTCTTAATTTTAACAAAACACTAAAAATAAGGTGTTTTTTTATAACTTTGTTACCATCAAAAGCTTTCTACATTATCGCTAAATAATTACACCAAGTTTCGTCAACGAAAATCAAAGCGGACAGTGTCCACACTTGTCTCAGTTTTATAATATATAAGGCACTGATTACACCAAGTTTCGTCAACGCAAATCAAAGCGGACAGTGTCCATTTTGACGCTGACACTGAACTTTCAAATGGAACAGTCGCATGTTCGTCCAACACTATGTTGTTGGGATGTCATTCAAACAGAATTCCTCAGCAATCTAATCTTCCAACAATCGTGTCCGACAGAAAGCGCAATTACAGATGTCAATAACCAACTGCAAAAGAATAAAGGTAATTTTCTGAACTCTTATGATTCAGACAACTCCAGCACGGGTTCTTCGAGGAAAACAATTTCAGTGTTTGCTGAATCGCCTATTGAATATGCACCCTCTTCTTCAGAAATTTCTGAATCCGAATGTACTAAAACTAATCTAAAACGGAATAAAAAAATCGATGAAATAAAAAAACGTAAAAAAAGTAGAACACCTAAAAAACATAACCAAATTTAGACAACAAAACTAGATCTAGTATAAGAACTATTTTAGATGCAGAGAATGGCGATGGAAAAGTGGCGAAAACAATGAATATCAAAACAAAGCTAGGACAAAGAAAAAACGGCAAACTTATACGAGATAAAGGTCATTCTTGTCCTTTTTGCGACAAAATTATTATCAATATCGCTAGACATTACGAAACGATTCATAAAAATGAGGTTAAGGTTGCACAAATTATGGCAATGTCAAAAGGTTCTAGAAAGCGTCATGATTTATTTGCAGATCTCTTAAGAACTGCTGTTACATGTCAATTTAGCATGAAAACATGTAACAGATAGAGGTCAAATAAAGTCAGTGATTCCACCCTTAATCCTGCGCCTATTATGCTAGCCTATCAGGCTGACTATAATATTACTTACTTGCCTGGATTGGATTCTGCATGATTGTCGAACGACTAGAGCCTTTTATCGTGCTGTTAGAGGAATAAATAATTGAAAGCACGTAATTTGATATTCTCTGTTTGATACCACTGGCTTAGTACATAATCAATCACTAAATCGTATCGTATTCTGCCTGGCTATCAAGAAAACATTTGAGTACAGGCCATATAGCAATGAAGTTCAAAACGTTCAATTAAATCTCTCACCTTGGGAACACTTTCCTTTTCGATGATAACATATATTAAAAACGGTCTCATGGATGTCAAAAACATTGGTTTCAGCATTTGTCGATCATTTTTCCTGGGTTTATTTCAATATTTAATAGGGAAAATTTAAATTCAATCAATGTTTACTTCTGATATAACCTTCAAACAATAATAATAAATCGTGTTAGGGTCACGGGAAAAAAATGTTGGTTGCCTAAGGACCAGTATAATAAATGAAAGGGATATTCTTGGAACGTTGCCAGATTTTATGTTCGCTGAGCATCCTTCGTGCGATTTTGACGTGGTTACAGCTCAAGCCAACCAGAGAATACATAACTAATTGATATGCGACCATTAGTTTTTCGCTTTCGCTTTAATTATACGCAGTCAGGATGTTTTAGTAAATGCGTGTATTCCTTAACTTGGCAACGTCGCTCGAATTGCTTCCCAAATGTTTCAGCAAGGAAGCCGACTCTAGCTTAAGGTACGTTTAGGTTCGATACCGATGGATTACAGATTTCTGCGTTGGACAGATTTGATGTTAGGAGTTTTAAATGGACGCCGTTCGGAATTATTTATTTGTTGGTTGTTTGGTCATCAATCGGCTGGTAGTATTTTGCGTAGGCTGCAGAATAGTGTAAAGCGGCACTATGGTCCGAGTTTTTTCTAGCTTGTTAACATTGAATTTCTCGATCTAGGTGGCCGTTTTTGACCTGACGTCGGTCTCTCCCTTCAAAAACCCTTCAAGGAGGTAGTGCTTATGCCTGATAAAAAGTTTAAGAATTTTTAATTCACCCTAAGGGGGATCATACTTATTACGTGTAAAAATTGGCATAGTGACTGGGTGGATTTTGCATGAAGTCATGATTTCTGTTGGTAGCTTGCCACGTGCAGTGGATCCTGGAACAAAGTACGCGGTTCCTTCCTCGAGGAATGCCTGTAGGAGAGAGACCGTTGCTCCCAATTCATCATTACCATCGGAAAACCCTACGCAGTTAGGTAAATAAATATACATATCTTACATTTTGTACATTCTCATTTATTTTCTGTACAGGGGGATTTATTTTATCAGGGTGTAAGTTACTATATTACAGTTTTCTAACGGGTCTCAGAGGGGATTGGAATACTGCACAATACAGCTTGCTATATAGAAAGTGTTACTTTTGAAAATTTATTAATTCTTGCACGTATAATATGCAATATCGTCAAACAAGATAACTTGGGCCTAAAACAGGCATAGCTAATTATACTCATTATTTTTGCATGAATATTCTGGGGAAAACAAGCGTATTGAATAGTTCATGATACCGTCTTCGGTATGATATTGCAGTCGAGCACTCATAGCTGATTCTTTGTCTTTATGGGCACCCGTATCGTATAATAGGGTATAATGTTGTATATAATCTTTGATACATTTTCTCCACTTTAAATTTTGCTTATAAGAACTTGTAAAGTCGTACATAAGCTTAGTAGATTTAGATTAATGACATAAATGGACCAGCTTTGTTCTTGCCTGGGGGTCTGAACTCTTAAAAGAGCAAACAGTGGTTATATTATTGGTCAGTTTTCTTAGTATTTTATGTCTGTCATCTGTAGGGTGATATGATATTGGCTTTATTATGACCTTCGCATTTTTGGCAAGATGACTCTCATTATTATTTATAAATACTCTTTGAGTGAAGACTATTCGGAAAGAAGCTGCCTGAAATTGCAGTAAGAGAATACATACTTAGCGCTTGTTCTATTTCAAGGTTTTTTTTCTGGGAGCCACTTTTTATGGGAGCAACTTTTTTGGCTGGAGCTGTTTTTGCTTGGAGTTGTGTATATGGAGCAAGCTATTTTGTTTGTAGTGAGCTTTGCTTGAAGAGAGACTAAGTAGCTAACCAAATAGCTACCGGTCAATACAGTTGGTTGTATTTTATTGGTACCGACTATAGCCATAGAGGTATGGCATTACCTCAAATACCACTGAGAGTTTATGGGTCCCAAGGTGCTTAGCAGTAGTCCACGTGCAGGAAGCCGTAGATGATATCGGTGAAGACCAGTAAAGATAAGTTTAGGTTATATTTGTGATCTTTCTACCTAATGTTATTGGCGGGTTATTAGTATTTTCCAGCGTCTATTTTCAGCGTGTTATTAGTATTTTTCAACATGTATTAGATTGCGCGTTTAGAAATTATCGCGTGTTTTAGTTTCCTGCGTGGTATTGATATAACTATTTTCGGAACTGTTTCGGTGTAAGCACAGCTTACCAATGCGAATCTAATTAACCGCTGTATATACTAGTGTGGTTCTAATAATGCTCATAGTTTTTTTATATCGCAATTCTTATTCTTACAATTTGATTTATATTGTCTTAAATGATCAACATTGTCGTACTAATTTATTTAATATCCAGATATAATAATTTTACATAACGATATTTAATGATCTAGATCATTAAGGTTTATTTATGTACAACTGCGAGTCGTTCTACCATGGTAAACGCGCACGAAGTTTAGTAGCTACTATTAGACGGATAACTCTTAATTACTAGTATGACGAGACGATAGATGCCTTATGTATATTGTGATTATTGATTAATTTGACGAACTTGGTTTGAACTTTCGTAATCATTTGGTGTTATATTGTTACTTCCGTATAGCTAAAGTGTGCCTAGTAATTGTTCGATCATTCTTTATCTAATTCACTTCTATTATAACGCAATTTAATTCAAATTACTGTCTATATATTTATGAGCATATAGATTATTACTTGCTTCCAATTGAGCTCTTTTACCTGTATTATATTTATATTATATTGATTATTGAAAGAGATATGACAACACGTTAACGTCAAACATAACGAACGCCAATAAATTTTAAACCTGCACGAACCGTCTTTTATTTACCCTGAAATACCTCAACCAAACAGGTGTAGTTAATAGTCGTTTTGGATGTGAATCGCCCTTGTGTAGCGGATAATCGTCGATTTTGGATCGCCCTTATGGATTTTTAAGACTGAGGATCTTCTAGTTTGGGTCAGCGGATTTGGATATTTCAAACTGGTGGCGCCCTGGTCAAGAGTAAATAAATAAACTAACCCACTCCTACGCCGACGAGCAAGTCGGAGCACACATGTTCGGCTGGCCGCATTCTTAAGGGTAGGTATCGTCTTATTCATTATATCTTGCTAACACATTTAAAAGGGTTTTACGCGCAACAGAGCAGACTTTTATCATATCAATCCAGGGGCGTAGAACCAGGGGTATTACGCAGCATATATGGTAGATGGTTTTTACCATTCCGTATATTAACTATTATTGTATATTATTTTCTGTTCTCTTGACAAAACTTATTGCGCTAAATATTTTTCATGCGGGCTATCTATTTGGAGATTTATCCGAGTTGATGGATTGGAGTTGAGATTGAATAATAATTAGTTTAAAAAATTTGTATTTCTAATTTTGATAATACAATTCAAGCAAGCTCTGACGTTATGTACATTTAGGTAGTGATAAAATGTTCCAAAATTCGAACTGATATTCTTACGCCTAATAGTACGGGAGGCCACGACCAAAACCCTTGATTATCGCTATCCGTTTAAAATCATAAAAAATAGATAAAACACACTAAACCATGAATTTTTGCCTTATCAACTAGTGTCCGAAAACGGTGCGTTTTAATGGGGCGCCATTTCTGCTTTGCAAAAAATTAAGATGACAAAAATTTATTGCTATCCGTCTGGTTATTGAATAAATCAATTAATATAAATTCATATTGTAATAAAAATTTTTATATCAGACATCTGCGGTGTTGCACTTTTGTAATATGATAACCGGAAGTCGTATACACATCGGACCTTATAAATTCATCGCTGTCCGATTGAAATATTTTTTAACATACTTGTTTGAGTGACTTTATTAGGAAAATAATGTTTTCAGACACTTTTAATGGTGCCAAAGCAAAAAAAAGGTATTTAATAAAATTTTTGACGGACCTGTCTCACAGCCGGTGATGCTGGTAGAATTTGTCGCTTGCGCCAGCCTGCCAGCTGTTTATTTTACAGTTCGACAGCAAGATAACCTTGTCTTTTGGTATCATAATGATTGTAACGTAAAAAAATGCTTTTAGTGACAGATATCAAAGTCAATGCAATGGCAGTGGTCTACAAGTTTGTCTGATTAGCAGCGTGCACAGGTTAATGTGTCTGATATTAGCATTTTTGTGATGCAGAATCATCTTTCTACATAGACAAGGGAAATAAAAAGAGGACGGATAACACGACAGCTGATAGTGAGGCGTTTTGTCACCACGCAAAATCCTACAGTGGCGTAGCACCAGAAATTAGCTTTTACTTATTAGAAATTTTTTTATCAAACCACGGTATAATTTAAAACTGAATTTTTAATATGCATGTGAACTACACCTTTATTTTCTCGGTCTAATTAAATAAAACACTCCGTAACTCGGTATAGGATCTATTGTTCTCCTTAGTACAGCAATTCGACCGATGCGAAGAACGGCTAACAGAATAATAATCCCCGAAAAAAACCTTGACAGGCCCTCTTCTCCCATTTCTAAACAGTAACATAATATCCTTACATCATAAAACTCTAAATATCTTTAAAAGACGTGATAAATTACTAGCCTGGCAGGAGGGTTGATTACTCAAATTCGTAGAATGCTCACACACACTTGACATTATTGTACGCCATGAAAACTAATAATTTTGCACAAAAGTCCTTGCCTCAATAAATGTGTCAGTAGGAGACTAATTAATTCTAATCTTAAGTATAACAACTAAATACTATTAATATTGTTTGTTTCTAAAGACTAGGTTTTTGTCAAAAATCGAGGAAATGCTCACATGTATTAAAATGTTAACTAAAATGTCGCTTATATGTAAGCAATGCATAGAAAATTTGGTAATTTAGGTATACTTCATATAAATAATGTCAAAAATCTAGAAAGTCGATAACGCATTTATGTTATTTAAACTAAATAGCCACAGTAGATTGATTTTCAAGGGTAGTTATTTATTCATAGATATGCTTGAATTAGAAACAGATTGGCTATGAATTTTGTTAATCTGTATGGCAACCGAGGACCATTTTCCGACGGATTAGAGGAATAATGTTTATTACTCACCTCCAAACCTCACAATATCTTCACTTTTTTCGTGATAAATTAAACAATATATTATGTACAAGCTTATTTATTATATTATCCATTTTTAAAATTTATTAAATAGTCACAGTAATGATTATTATACTACATTATTATTATTTTAAAATCGCAATTGTTAACATATCAAAGGATTCCTGAGTAAAATTAGGATTGGCATTTACAGTTTTGAATCACTTTCCAATTGTAGATCTGTGACGAAGGCAAGCATCAAATATATTTCGAACATAATCGTAAGCTCTTGGGGAGAAAAAACATAATGTAATTGCAAATTTTCTTAATGCAGGTGAATATTTTACCTTTCTCTGCTTACGTTTAAATACCTCTTGACTAATCTCAGGAAGGTTGCTGAGTAAATTTGACTCTTCTACAGAAATAAGAATTTTTTTTTGGTAACTCTTTGATTACCCATTTTAAGCACACAACTTTCTTTTTGTACCGTCTTAGTTTTTCTTGTAATACTTTCAATTTTTTGGTTTTTATTTTGTTTCTCATCACTTCACAAAATAATTGCCTTCTCAACTTTTTCTTTCGTGGAGTGTCATCCAGATGTTGATGTTGGCTTACTCCGGAGGGTCCAGTGATTGGCTCAACAAAATTTATGGGAGAACTTTCCATTTCTTGCCTAGATCTTTTTGTACCTTAAAACAAAAAAATACAATTTTAAGTACTTTCTGGAAGTAAAATATTTCATTAAGCACATGGGCCATAATAGAAGACTTAAGGTCAGTTATCATATACTAACAACAAATGTTTTTTTATAGTTTGGATGATTTTCTTGAATCCATCATTTTCGATTAGGGAATCTCTTGAAACAAATATCTTTGGTTGAATATATACTGGCTGCCGGGCCTGTTCTTGTTCCTTAACAATTAAGTTTTAAAATAGTGTAAATTGATTTTAATACATATTAGTGTGCTAGTTTGGTCTCCCTGTAAAATTTTAAATGTCCTATAAATTATAAATGATAGTTAAGTTTTAATCCAGAGACCATTATCTTATGGGTGTGTTGTTCAGACAATGCTTTGTTTTAAACTGGATTTATAGATTTACATAACATAAGCGTAGAATAACATAAGCAAATGGTCTGTTTATAAATAAACGAGCTTGTGATATGGTGAATCTGAGCTGTAAAGCGGAAATAATAACCTTACAAATTTTATAATTTTCTTTAAATTTTCCAAATAAGTATACTATAGAACCTTAGGCATATTAATATTAATTTATAAATCCTTATCATTCTCAAAAATAAAAAGCATACAAAAAGCCAAAACAGCAAACTTTATTGAATATCACTTATCATTCTCTCAAAAGGCAAATACAACTATAATTCTGTGTTCTCATTAGTCGAACATAAGTACATCACATATGAAGTTAAAAGTTGGTGAACTTCTTAAGTCAAGCTTATGTTATGTCGATCTATACTTTGCCTGACTTAAATTTGAATGTTTAACTTCTTATGCTCATGTTATGTCAATCTATAAATCCAGCTTTATAATATTGGTACATGCTTTGTTTTGTACCAACTTTTCTTTTGACGTATGTAAAAACTGTATATGAATATTGACATTAAAGATGATTTGATATCCAAATCCAACAACAAATACTTACTCGCTTTGGCTTTGCCCTTTCTTGTAAATATTTGGGTAGTGCCTCGAAAATAATTGGTATTGCACCATCATGGAGGCGAGTTCTTGTTCCAATTTTATAAAAAGACTTTTCAAAATGATTGGAACAAAGCTTGTCATTTTTTGTGGGCACCCAATCTGCCCTATGCATATTTTTGCTCCACAGTGCAAGTCTGTCGGGATCCTGCATTGGAAATCTAGAACAAGATGAATTTTTAACTATATAGCACAGAATCACAGATTATACCTAACTAGGGTGATTTCGCCAGTAAGCCGGCCACTTCCAGTAGTCGGCCAAAATCAACTTATTTCTTCTAAAATTTGAATTTAGCGCGATTTCACCCACCTTTTTTAAAATTGCCATCATCTCTCATTGGTTTAGAACACGCCTATCAATATTTCGTTATAAAAAATCTAACCTTACTTCCGCAAAAACCCACGCAAAGTTATCTGTTCTAGTGGTATAGCGACTAAAAAAGTGTTTAAAAAGAGGGGAAGATCAAAAGCAATAATTTGGTAAGTAGTTTAGTGTTGTTTTGTTAGTGCCTATAGCTTCCTTGTGGGTTGTATTGTTAGATTATATGTTTAAATTCCATTTTAACTACCTAAAAGAGATACTTGACTATTTTTTAGGCAAAAAATGTTGTGGCCGATCACTGGCATATATATTTTTAAGAGTCGCTAGTGGTCGGCCGATGCGGCCGACTACTGGCAAAATCTGAAAGTTGTTTGTTTGTCTTTATCTTATTTGTAGAAACGTCTATATTGTTTTCTCATTTTCCATCATATAGTATGATGCAATTACTACCATGGTACCAAAGGTCGGCCGTGTCTAAACCAATTCGTTTAGATTCTAGAATGCATTTAATTCAGTGGCCGACTACTGGTGGGCCTCTGTTAAGGTGACTTTTCCCAGAGGTCGGCCGTAAAATTTAAACATGAACTTTCAGTCCTTTTTTGGTAAAAAATATTACTTTTCGCAATTTTAGAGGATGCCAAGTACTTCGAAAAGGAAGTACCATAGGTACTCCGAAGAAAACCTTCAAAAAGCTTTAACAGCAATAAAGAATGGGGGAAAAATACGGAAAATATGCCGAGATTTCGGTGTTCCAAGGGCCACGGTGCAGGACCGGCTTAGTGGTCGAATTAGAGATGGTCCAAGGAAAATGGGGCCGGACCCATTTTTAAGTCTCGAAAATGAAAAGAAGATCGTCAACTGGATTATCCAGTTGGCCAAATGCGGGTTTCCCGTAAAAAAACAGGAACTCATAACAACAGTGCACAAAATTGTGCAAGACGCAAACAGACAAACAAAGTTCAAAAATGGAAAGCCTGGCCAAAAATGGTGGGTACCTACCGTATGATGACCTAAAACAGAAAAATATAATGTAACAATTTCTTTTTTTCTAAATTACAGGTATTCTTTATTTCGCCGGAGGCATCCTGAAATCGCCGACCGCGTAGCAGAATCTATTGATAAGTCTCGTGCAAAATTAACTAAAGAACTAATCAAGTCCTGGTTTCGAAATCTCGAAATATTTCTTGAAGATAATAATTCCAGCGACGTTTTGATGGATCCAACGCGAATCTTCAATGCCGATGAAAGTGGCTTTTCGCTTTGTCCTAAAACTGGTAAAGTTTTAGGACCCAAGGGGTTTAAAAACATGTTTGAAATCAAGAGGGGCAGTGAGAAGGATAACCTAACCGTATTGGTGACATTTTCGGCGGATGGTAGGTTGTGTCCTCCTTGCATTGTTTACCCATATATAAAGCCACCAAGGTTGATTGCCGATAGCATGCCCCCTGACTGGTTCTTGGGCAAATCAGATACAGGGTGGATGCGGTCAGATGTATTTTTCGAGTACGTAGCGAACGGATTGCATCAGTGGATCCTTGACCAGAATATCAAAAAACCTATTTTGTTTTTTGTTGATGGGCATCGCTCCCACATGTCGATTGAATTGAGTAAGTTTTGTGACGAGAATCAAATTATTTTATATGCCCTGCCGCCGAATGCTACACACTTAATTCAGCCTGCCGATGTGGCACTTTTCAAGCCATTAAAAGAATACTGGAGGCAAGCTGTGAGAGCCTGGTATAATCAAAATGAAGAAAGAACGTTAACAAAAGCTGAGTTTGCTTCTGTATTTGAAAAAGCCTTGTCAAATTCTGACATTCCAAATCATATTAGAAACGGATTTAGACGCTGTGGCCTTTTCCCCTATGACCCCGAGGCACTTGATTACACAAAGTGTGTTCAGAATACCCTCGAGAGTATTCCAGAAGTTATTGAACAGTCGGAAGACTTATCCACTGATGATTTTAGAAGCACATACAAAGTTTTAAAAGCATTGAAGTCAAGCCATCTACATCAAAATGCTAATATAGACATATTATTAGACGAATTAGAAACGTTTAAAAAAAAAGTAGTTAGGGATAGAGACACAATGGACATTTCTGAATATATGGTTGACCAAAATGGATATCTCTGTAAAGTAGGAGTTGAGAGTCCCTTAACTACTGACATAAACAAAAATAAGGCTGATGACTTACAGGGCGATAGTCAATCAATGGAGGATGAAATTAACGACTTTGACGAACAGCAGTATACTAACGATTTGTCAGATGACCAAACATTAGGTAACGAAAACGTTGAGCCGAAAATTACTATTTTAAAAATTGATATTTTGAAGCCGCCAAATAACATAAAAATGCAGAAAACCAGTGAATTTGACATGAATGAAAAAGAAAATATTTCAAATGACAAGCAAGTCGAAGAAAAAATTGATAACACTAGAAACTCAATCAGTTTAAGGGAAATAAATGAACCAAATTTAAAGACACAAGAAATTGAGTCTCTAACAAAAGTAAATGACAATACACATATAGTTGCAAATAGTATAGTTGAGTCAAAGATTGATGTTTTTGAGAAACATTTAAAATACCCTAAACCAATTGCAAAAGCAAAGAATGCCAAAGCTGGTCCATCAACTAGCGCAATTTCAGCTAAAGCTTGGAGGTCGTATTACTTAGAAAAAGAAAAAGTTCAAAAAGAAAAAGAAGACGCTAAAAAAAGAAAAAGGGAAGATGCTGAAAAAAAAAGAAGCGAAAAAGCTAATAAGAAACCAATAAGAAAAAACAAAGGGTCAAGTGACACAAGTGACAACTCAAATGAGATGTGCCAACAAACAGAAATACTAGTAGTAAAGACTAAGGAAAAATGCGGTGTATGTCATGAGGAGCTAGATAGCGATGCAGAAGATGAAGCAGATAAGAATGTTGGATGTGACTTATGTCCAACATGGTTTCATTTAAACTGCACAAAACTTGCCGGAAGTGCATACAAAGATGTAAAAGACTTAGATTTTGTCTGCGATATTTGTGAATAAGTTGTATATTAAACTTTCGATAGATTTTGTTTGCAGATATGTATTATACATAATAATGTTCATAATAAACTTTCGTTTATATTAGAGTTTTTTCTGTGATTTTTGATGCCTTTTTTTAGATTCTATGATAATATCTACGTATTTTCTTAGTTACTTTTTGTAAAGGTCCGTTGGACTTCACTATGCTTAATGTGTGTATTTTAATGTTAGGTATTTTGCTACACATAATGTTGCTATTCTTTTTTATATAAGTATCTGAACTTAAAACGTTCAAAATGTTTCTATTTTAGTTACAAGTTATTTGATGTTTTTGATGACTGCCTAATCGAGGCCTATATTGTGTTTTAAACATTTATAAAGTGCCTTGTTTTTATGTTAAGGAGTTTCATTTGTTTAGGTTCATTACCTAAAATTATTCCAATATTTTTTCCTTACTTTTTGTACAAAGTTGTATAGTTTTATATTTTACGGATATATATATCTACTTACATAAGGTAAGACACTAGTACGGGACTGTGTGAAATTTGCGGCATTTTGCATGGCCGACAACTGGTATCCCTATGGCTGACTACTAGAACATTGTCGGCCGACCATTGGCAAAACGTGATTTTTTTAGAAAAAAATTAAAATAAAAAAACGTTTATAAGTGTATACCATTTTCATCATAATTTTGTTGAATTAAACATATATACTTTGAAAATACCACAATGGCTTTAATACAACCTGATAAGTCTTGGGATTATAAAAAGGTATATTTAGATATGCTCAAAAAAGGCCGACTACTGGCGAAATCACCCTACGCCACTGACCCAAACTAATCTGATAAGCATAATTTATGACTTCAAACATTTATTATAATGTCGGGAAATGAAAATAATACTTGGAATTAATAAAACTGGTTTGCTTTGGCTATGGCACGGTGAATATTGGAAGCATTTTACTTATTTTTACTATTAAAATGGAAAAATTTTACATTTTTGTAACTACATAACCAAAGTTAAATATCGATTTTTACCTGTGAAATGTAATTCCAGTCACTTTTTTCTCGTTTCGGCTTTTGCAGCCATACGCTGAACAACCCACCATGCTAAATTACCAAATTATTTATAAACTAAATAGAAATATTAGTCAGAATAACATAAAATTTGCTAAGTGTCACCAAAAATTCTTGTCACCATGGTATGGCGGCCGATCGATTTTAGACCTCACACTAGTGATGGGCATAACCGGATTATTTTGATAACCGAATTATCTGTATTCAAATAATATTAATAACCGAATGATTATTTGAATAATCATTCGAATAAATTCAGGTTAGCGATCGCAGCCGGTTAGGAAGGAGGTTCAGCATCATCGGCATCGTATTCGTAACGTAACTCGTACCTGTAATTATCTATTGTCTTATTAAGTATGGCTTAATAAATAACAATAGAATAATATTTGATTACGCAATATTATTGAACAAAATAAAATAAATAGCATTTTACGTTTTTAAATCAAAAATACTTAAACTCCAAAATATGATCCTTGGATGTGTTGATTACATGTAATGAACATAATTATTAAAAATTTACTTTGCAAAAAAGTCTTTCTCTCTGGCGATGTATTTATAGTACTATAATAATATTAATAATTAATAGTACATATATTGTTATAGTTATATTACGACTTATGTATTGCTCTATTGCTCCTACATTCCAAATTCTAAGCTATAACCTAAAAACTAAATAAACATGACAAATGTTTATGCAAATATTAAGATTAAATATTCCTAATTAATATTAAATCTACATACTATATAGTAAACCATTAACAATACACCTACTAATACTAATAAAAAAAATTATAATATACAAATACAAAGTATCTACTCTTAATCTTAACTTAATATTCGCTATTTTTCAACCCCCCAAGTTCGGCTTCCACAATTCCACATCTTACCGGTACATTTAAAATTTAAAAACTCATCTTTTATTCGAGCTAAAACATCGAAACTTGCTTCATAACATAACTAAATTAAAAATTAAAACCGCTTCTTGCTCGTTGATCATTCGACGGATCGACGCGACACCGAAACTTGTCGTTATACGTCGGGCTTGTTCCTTCGTAGTTCGTATTTGAATTCGTACGTATGAGGTTCAGGTTATTTTTCATTCGAATACTTGTGGAATGAAAACCGGATAATACAGGTTATTTTAATAACCGGATAACAGGTTATTTTTCATTCGAATAAGCCCATCACTACCTCACACGCAGATCATTGCCGAATATGCGTGTTACGGGTCCATCTTCTTTCTTCGTCTTTGTCTTTCTACCATATATACCTGATTTCAGACAAACAGTGATAAGTTTCCCTCCCCCAAAATTTTTACACGTTACCCATTCTCATAAAATTAAACGCACCGGGACATATTTCTGAAAATGGTCTTTGAAGTATCAGTTCACCACAATTAACAAAAGAAAATAGTTTTCAGCCAGATAGCAAAAAGTTTTTTTTCTTTTGTCATTTTTATTTCTTTTTTAAATTCCCCTATGTACATGCACCACTATTTTTTTCTGATATCCCAAAAAACATATTATTTACACTATTATTTAATAGCATATCGAAAAGCAGACAGTTTGCTATCAGTTTTTAGGGTCCGAATTAATAACAACTTTAAAAATTAATTAAGGGCATAAGCACCACGCAAAATGTCTGAAAATACCGGTTTTCGAATCAAAATAATAAAATTACCAAAGCCACAAAGAACTTTGTGGATAGCGATGGTCGAAAAATCTTGGTTGTGGCCTCCCATACTATAACAAATATTACATAATATAGTTATTTGTGTATTTAGAGCGCAAAGTAGCGGATTGCCGCTTGAGAAAGAATGTTACTGCGCGACGCGTAACGGAGCGCAGTAATCTCTCGAAAACGGCGATCTTACTTTGCGCTCGAAAAACACACAGAACTTTTTCTACAGCCCCATTTTTTTAAAATTAAATGCACATTTTTCTCTATATTTATTCTGAAATTTGCAAATGACTGTCAGTTTTGACATATTATTTGGGCATATCTAGAACGGGAGTGCCAGCAATAACAAACTGTAATAAACGCACGACTGTCATTTATTTATTTTCGATTGCCATGACTATTCATAGCATATTCGACGGAAAAAGTGAGAATTTCCATGTTCGCGCTAGAGCGCAAAATAAAGATCCACGGCATTCGTCGATTTTGTGATTTCATTTCAATTTAGTAATTAGTTATTTTGCGCGCGGCTGTAGAAAAAATAGTTTTATTTATCGCACTGTATATTCTAAACGGAGACTCAGAGAAAAAAAATTAACGATTCCTCGTGGTTCACGCTGTATAAAAGAGCATAATGAACAATCACTTCTCTTTTGACAAAATCGAATGTGGTTATTTGGAATTAGCGACATTGTGATTCTAAGAATAGCGCAAAAAATTTCTTGCACTACTTTTTATTTTGAAATAGGTCTTAGTGCAATTTTTCGCACTAATGCGACAAAATACTATTTGCATTATATTTGAACTTAGAGAACCTTCTCGACCATAGTTGCAAGTAATCCAGAGGCAAAAAGTACGTCTTTCCCAACTAGAACGGTATCGCTCGCAGTTTTTCATATCACGTGCACATAACTTCTAATTTTTGCACTTGTTTCATATGTGAAACCAGCAACATCTCAGTGCCTCATACTTTATCAAGCAATAAATTGAAGCTATACATTACACTGGAAACCTGTATCAGGGGTACAAGTGACCTCCGATGCCATATTCGACGATAATTCATGCAGTCAATATCCCGATTATTAAGGAGTGTATTTCAAAACCAGTTACATTGGGTTGATGAATACAGCCCCAAGCATAATCTACGCGTCAGATTCAGAGATGCCACAATTTTGTCTGATGCACAGATGCCATAGTAAATGCAAAAACATGTATGTGTGTACCTGAAATGTGTAAACGTAGCACATTTACATCGTAGAATTGTGTAACCCTGTGTCTGCATCTAGATACATCGTCACAATGCGAACACATCGTAATCTTGGTTTGGTGTGCTGTATGGGATACTGGACGTACTGCAACTATGATGACGGATACATGGAAACTTACCTTTAGCGTCCTTCGACAGTGGATCGGTATCGGCGCGGATTATTCGCGTTGGTCTGGTGCGCATCATACGTTCATTATTGAGGCATATTTCAAGAATAATGACTCGTACGCAATTGCAAGACGAAGGTGTTGTGCTCACTGCTCACTTCAATATTAGGCGTGTGGAGGACGCACCAAGTAAAAATTTTGTGAAATCGTAGGTGAAGTTTAGAGAAATATCGTCAGCTATAAATGTAAAACCCCCTAGTCGTCCAAGGACTATAACTACTCCTGAGAATGTTGAAGCTGTACGCGCCGCTATAATTCAAAATCCGTAGAACATCACAAGTGGTGGGAATGCGTAAATCACCTTTTCATACAATTTTAAGCAGATATTGAAAGTTGCATCCCTAAAAGATCCAAATAGTGCAATAATTAAACCCAAATGACTTTATAAACAGTTTTTTTGCAAACGACCAAATTAACAACATTCTCTTCAGTGACGAGGCGCACTTTCACCTTTCAGGCGCCGCGCCGTTAATAACCAAAATTGTTGCTATTGGGCACCAGAGAATCCAATACAAATACACGAAAGGCCCCTAGCCCAAAAGTAACTGTGTGATGTGCAATGTCGGTTTCAGGAATTATCGGTCCGCACTTTTTTGAGAACCAACGTGGCATAGTCCAGAGTGTAAATAGTGTTAGTGATCGTTATTGTGCAACGCTTCGGGAGTTTTTGGTACCTCAGCTACAAGAATTTGATGGCTTTGATCAATAAACATGGTTTCAACAAGACGGAGCCACCGCACATACAGCCCGAGTATCTATGGAAGTCGTTCGAGAATTATTCCCGGAAAAGGTCTTCTCTCGCTTTGGAGAGCCAGCTAGGTCTCCCGATCTCACCCCCATTGGATTTTTTTTGTGGGGATACCTTAAAAGTAAAGTTTATGTTAATAGGCCTAGGACTTTGCGAGAATTAAAGCAAAAAATACGGAAAGAAATTATTGCAATTATACCTGAATTATGTTTAGCAGTTTATAACCAACCACATGAAGACGGCATTGCAGGAGTGTTTCGACCGAAATGGAAGGCGAGGTGCCTTCCATTTCGGTCGAAACACTCCTGTAATGCAATATAATTTTTAAAACATGAAATCCGCCTATATTGTGTATATTTTTGATTCAATAAATTAATTTTAAAACTTCAAGACAATTTTTTTATTAGCCTTTAAAAACGGAAATCCATTCCTGGACACCTATTATAATGTATAAGCAAACGATCCCAATAAACATTTTTGCTTGTATATTATTTGCCGTTATTATCACCTACCACATATAACTTACAGTTATGTATTTAGTAATATAAATATTTCCGTTACTCTTATAACCCCCTTAAAGAGCTTAAATGGGGCATTTATAAAGATTGCGAATACAACGCTATATAACTTTAAGTTTTGTAACCAATAGTAACAGAACCATTATGGTAACCACTATATAACCTCGCTTTAACACCTTTAGTAATATAATACAGTGTTGTATATAGTTCGGTTACCTTTATAAAACTTGCCTATAATGGTTTTGGAAATATTTCCATTACCAAAGTTCCGTTACTTCTTTCTGTCAATTCTGTCATCAGTCCACCTGTCGGTAGTGTCATTTATTATAATGGCGTATATTTCTCTCTCTCTCAGACACATTTAATTTTTTATTATGATCTTTTTCTATTTCGATAAAATAGTTAGGAATAAGATTGTGGTTTGGGTTGATAACAAATGAAAGATAAAAAGAATAAATTAGAAAGAGTATTAGTTGGTGGCAATTTATTTTTGACTATACAGACTTGGTTGACTCAAAATTTAGGTGGGAATGGTTTTTAACTGCAAAAATAGATAAGATACTTCGAAAAAACATAGGGGCCCTTAAAATACTCAGTAATAATCCATTATAGTTCCGATTTTTACAAAAAATATATACAATATTTTATTCCACGTCGATTTTTCTAACAAATGCTAATCATATATGCTCCCCCATTGGACAAGTAAACGTTTATTTTGGATCAATTGTTAACAAAATAAGTTAAATATTGGATTTTTGCAACCTCCCTTTTTAATATTTTTAATTTTCGGTAAACACTCATTTCGGAATGAATGTAGTAATGATATATA
>MU183557.1:151047-173977 GCA_016904865.1 Pissodes strobi
ATTTTCGGTAAACACTCATTTCGGAATGAATGTAGTAATGATATATACCCTGGAAAGCATAATATCACCTAGGGTGATCCTATATAACGGATGGTAACAGTAGATAACTTTAGCAGTGTTGAAATAAAACTTAACCGCCTCCAAAAGTTCTTATATAAATTATAGTCACACGTTACTGAAAGTGATTTTATATAACCTTTTAGGTAGGCAACCCTTCGACATTTAAAGCAATTATCGGTTGTCTATCCCAAAAATGAAGTGCATATTTTTCCGCACGATATACGATACCCATGAAATCTGCTAAAAAATGCCAAAGCATGCATCTTATTAAAGATAAAGAAATGAAAAACGACAAAAAAATCAGTAAATTATTAGTAGCGGTCGAGCGAGTCTTACCCGATTTGTCCCAGAGTCAGTTAAAAGGGGCCACTCTTTTTACCATCGGCTTGGGAAAAGGATGGCACTCTATATTGGCCTCCTGCCAAAAAGAAGGGCCTCATCTTCAAGATTATGAAAGATGGAAATTCCAGACCAGAGCCAGACTGGGTACCTCAGCCCTGTACAAGAAAAAGGCAAATCTTTCTGTCACATGAAGCGGCAGGCTTAGAATTAACGGCCATGGAACAAAAAAGTGATAAACGCGTCATAAAATTTGGGGTTTCCAAAAGAGAGGTTAGGAAAACAAACAGAAATCGAGACAGACGTAGGTATTTAATCGAATTGCATCAGCTGTAGATGTTCTTTTCACATGATAAAGCTCCGAACTGACACTTTGTAGGTTATAGTTAGTAGTAGTAAACTCTCTGTTGGCCTTTTTCGTAAGAAAATTCAGCCAGTAAAGACCTCTATCCGGCTTAGTTAGAGCTGAGGCGACCTATCCCAGATAAGTTACACCTGATGGATAGAGATACTATTTTTAGAGCCCTCAGTATGTCGAGTATGTACTCCTGGGGGCTCTGACTGTTACATGCACGGCTTGTTTTAAGGTTCGAACACCACCGGCTGGACATTCACACACATGCAAATCTTGTACATGCTCGGTTAGAGTCTTATTCAAAGGGGCTTTACACAATGCAGATATAACCAGTTGCTGTCAGAGATACTTCCCATTTCCGCAGGGCCCACAGCCCCGATCTCCTTCAGATCACGTGCAAGAATCTGGAAGAATCTTCGTAGGAATCGACCCTACATTAAGCGACCCACCCTAAACACTTTCCTAACGGCCACGACTTCCCTTTCGAACCAACGGGGTCCCTAACGCTTTCTGCCGTGAATCACGTGCACTTTCTGTGCGAAGTCAGGTTAGAAAACCAAACTCCCTTTCCGCGTCCGAACACCGCCAACTCCAAAGCGGAAGTCCTTTGTAGGTTATAAACATTAGTCGTAGTAGATGGTACAGAATTTAAGATTTTGTTAAATTTTGTTGTCACTTTTCGGCGAAATAAAGTGCTGTACTTAATTTTTCCCCAGTTATTCATGATGAATCACTGTAAAAATAACAATAACAATCTATATTTATTCGTTTACTTGGAGGGGGTCATTTTATATAAAAGCACGATAATGTAAGGTTTATTGGGGTAATTTGTGTTACTAAAGGAAGTAGTTTTATAAAAGAAACGATCGTTACTATATTATCACTAAGAGTTTTATAACATAATATGGCAAACACTACTATCTACCGGTTTTTATAAAGGTGATTAACAATACACTACTATATATCTTAAGGTACCGTAAAGTGGGGTTACTTTGCACTTGTAAAGGTAACTTTGCACCAATGCTGTAAAACTATGTTTTAGTAAATTGTGTACTTTCTTGTAATTTGTTGCTCACGCAAACCCGTCTAACGGTTAATAGACACTCCTATACATCATTGTTACCAACTCGACATTGTCTAATGTCATCAGTCATTTGTTAGTTTTCCCGCCAATTCTAACCTTAAAGTTTTACCGTTTTTAAAGCTCCGCAAAATTGTCTTGTGGTAAAGTGTCTAATTGAGGAATACGGGTAAGTGTATGATTTATCGTGTATATACGTTTATGCTTAATAATTTCAATTATTAAAATAAAGATATTTTAATAAAAAACTAAATTACAAAATATTTTGTTCTCTTGCATATTTTCAGCAAAACTGGGGTAACATTGCACCAGTCTTATGGTGCAAACTATCCCTGTTTAATATAGATTTATTAATATTGCGCTGTAGTAGGCCAACTACATAACACTTGTGTTATGTTGGTTGCCTACCCTTAATACGGACATTCACAATATTTATTATTGCATCATGCCGTCCAGTTAGAAAGAGGGATATACCGGCTAGGTTAGGTTGTTGTGTGTCTTTTCTTGTTCTGGATTAATTATTTTACTTTAGAGTTAATAAAATACTTAACTAATCAGAAGCTTGTTTATTCATGGCTTAAGTATTTTACAATCCCCACATTTTTCAGTAAGATGTTTTATCATGTTTTTATCTTGCACTTACTTTTGTTTTTAGATATGCCTCGACAGTATAAGAGAAATATGGGCTCAAGAAGATATTCCGATTATACACCGGAAGATTTACAAGCATGCCTAAATGCTATAAACGCAGGGATGAGTACCAGAACCAGAATCGCAGCTGAGACATACAAAATACCTCGAAGGACTCTTTGTTATAAACGTAAAGGACAACACAATAAGAAACCTTGATTTCCACCCATATTTCAAAACGGGGTTGGAATTGCGACACATAATTAAGACCTATTTAAACCGTCAAGGTCGTAAAGTAGCCCTCTTCCAGGAAAATTTTCCTGGAAGAGGTTGGGTTAAATCTCGTCATAAGGATCTTACAGCAAGGTTTGCGTCAAATATAAAGAGAACTAGAGCAGGCCTTAATGAAACCGAAATGAGGGAGTATATAGAAAATTTAAGAAACACTTTGGGCGATATAAAACCAGAGGCCATATTCAACTACGACGAGACAAATCTTACCGACGACCCTGAGCAAAAGAAAATTTTAACTAAACGTGGTGTGAAGTATCCAGAGCGAATATGCAATTCATGAAAAAGCAGCATCTCCTTAATGATCGCAAGCAGTGCAGCTGGAGAACTTCTCCCCCCATATGTCGCATATAAACCCAAGCACTTGTGAGATAGGTGGACGGAAAATGGTCCACCAAGGGCACGCTATGGAAATACTTTATCTGGTTGGTTTGAATCCCAAACTTTTGCACTGGTTTAATATCATGCTGCCAAGGCTAAAGAAAATTCAAGGCAGAAAGGTGCTTATAGGGGACAATTTATGCTCACACTTAAACGTTGAAGTATTAGATTCCTGTAGAAAAAATGACATTAATTTCGTTTGTCTACCACCCAGCAGTACCCACGTCACTCAGCCCTTGAACGTCGCACTATTGGCACCATTTAAGAGAGCGTGGCGGGACATTTTATCACGGTACAAGGAAACTCAATTAGGAAGCAGATCAAATGTTCTGGAAAAGCAGCATTTTCCAGCTTTATTACAGTCTTTAATGGTGAAAATAGGAGAAAACTCTTGTGAAGTTCTTAAGTCTGGGATCAAAAAAATGAGGCATTGTGCCTTGCGATGTAACTCCACTGTTGGAACGGTTAATTTCTTGTCGCCAGGATAATGTAAACACCAGTGACGTGGTTAATGGTGATATCAACATCCCACAATCGCCTAACATTGCGAACTCATTTATTCAATATTTGGAGGATAAGAGACAGGAATCTACCCAGCTTACAGGTCGTGGAAAGAAAAGAAAGTTAACTGTTCCCCCTGGAAAAAGCATTGCTCATTCTGAAACCTATTTTACTGATTTAAATCAACCCACATGCTCTACTTCAAAAAATGCTGAAGGATCTGAAGAAAATACTTTGAACGATCTTCCAGATGAGTATGGGAAATCTGATGAGCACCAACCACAATTTGAAGATTCGTCGGATGAAGAAATCAATGATTTACAAGAAATTGAAGAGAAGATTGAATTTAACCGAAAACTTGCCTCAGGTGCTTTAGGGTTATCAAATGTTGCAAGGATTAAACAAAATGGATTAAAAAATATTACTAGTTATTGGTGAGCATGTTCTATTTATTTATGAAGATCACGTATATCCTGAGGTTATTACATCTTTAGATAAAGATGGGGCCATGATTAATGCTATGGTTAAGTCATTAAAATATTGGAAGTGGCCTGAAAGACGAGACGAAATATGGTACAAATGGTATAAAATAATTGGTGCAATAGATCCGCCCAAAAAAATGTCGAAGCGTGGTCTATATTCGGTCCCAGAATGTGATAAGTTATGGTGGGAATGATTTTAAAGTTTTTATTTTGTTTAATGTTACAACTAATCTTAAGTTAACATACTTACTGTTGAATTTTTAGCAAACAATTAAACCTAAAAACACTAAAAATGCTTTTAAAATGTTTTAACTGAAATAAAAAAATGTAGGTACCTACCTATTTGTACTATTTATTTACCTTAGTACAAAGTTAGAAGTTACGCGTCTTTCATTGCCCCTGCAGCAAATTAATAGAAAAAACTATATAAATACCAATGGTGCAAAGTACGTATGACCGCTTAAGGGTAAACCGTTTTTTACTTTTACAGGGTAATTAATTAAGTCCAAAATGTGGTCAGTATTATTTTATAACCCATTTTATGGTTATTAATTGCAAAAAAAAAAAATTTAGATTTTTTGAGTTTGTTTAAAAAATTAAAGTTAACAAAGTGGTGCAAAGTAACCCCGTTTAACGGTATTTCAGTTATATATATATGAGGTTACGGTAAACCTTATAAAACTTTCTTATGAATACATTGGTAACAATTACTAAAAGTTTTATAATAATAGTGATGGAAATAGTTATATCACCTTATTATATACCTGTGAGCAATCACCTTCTTGGAATTCGACCCCTTGACATCGGTTCCAACTAGAACGTCTCCTAGAGCCCAGGCCATTTAGATTTTATGATTATTAGTTTTAAGAGGTAACCATCGAGCCAGATGTTTCTGTTATATTGTCTGTTGACTGTAAAGGCTCCTTCAATAATAGAGACACTCGATTTTAAGACCCAACCGAGAGCGCATTGAGCGTCGACCGGGAATTTTGTATAATTCAAGTTTAGAATAAATTATTTTTTAAACGATATTAGTTTCGTTTCTTACATCAGAAGTGGGATAGAACTACTAAAAGTACCAGAAAGTGTGTTTCGTGACCATCAGATTTATTAACATTATTATAGACTTTTGCCATTTTCGTCGAATGCTGAACTCGTCTAACATGGAGGAGTTTGTTAAACTGTTCGCTAATTCGGTGAAATCAATGCAAGAACAAAATAAAAGTGCCATGCAACTCCCGTGGCAACACCAAACTTTGATCCTCGATCAGACGCGAAAAAGTGGTGTGCCGAAATGGATAAGTTAGGAGAAATGTTTGGCTGGACGGAGTACGAGCTACTGGTCAGGAGCGCCTCTGGACTCAAGGAAGAAGCAGGAGAATGGTTTCTATCGTGGCAGTCGGCTGAGAAGACATGGGAGACTTTTAAGCTGGAATTGTGAAGTATGTACCCCGCGAAGAGAAATTTAAGCGAAAATTTCCGGAAAGCTAGCTTGTTTAGGAGTGACCATGCTGAATCTTACTGTGAGTATGCCAGAAAAAAGATTTCTTTAATAAAATCATCGAATTTTGATCTTTCCGAAAATCAACTGCTCGAAATTGTTATTGGGGATATAATGGATGTCCAGGTTAAAACCGTGGATTTTAGTAGTAAAGTTAATTCTGTTAGTGAACTTTTAACCCTTTTAAGTAACTATTCGAAACGAAAATTTGTCGATTCTAGTAAGCATAAGAGAACTTTTCCATTTGATAAAAAGCCCGAACAAAAATTTGAGGACCGTAAAAATTGCTTTTCTTGTAATGAACCTGGACACATAAGCCGTAATTGTCCAAAAAAATATAAATGTTCCAATTCTTCTGAGCTAGTTGAGAGTAATTTTAATAAAAATAAAATTGCTTGTGCTTATTGTAAAAAAGTTGGCCACAAAATTGATGACTGTTTCCGTAGAAAGCGCGAGCAGCCTTCCTCATCTCGTCAAGTAAATTTTTTCTGTGTTAGCCTAAGCAGCGATTTTTTTACCAAATTTAAGATACAACTGTTAACTGTTTAATAGATACAGGTGCTGAATGTAGCTTAATCACCGATAAAATTGTAAAACATCTTAGTTGTAACCTGGAGCCAGCTTTTGTAACCATAAGAGGCATAGGTGATAGTTTTCTGTTTGCACTTTCAAAAACGGTATTAAATATCGAAAATAATGGCACGGCTTTCGAAATCTGCTTTTATATAGTCGCTAGCTCTGCTATTGTAACCGATTGCATTTTAGGCCGTGACCTTTTCAAACGCAAAGGAATCCAAATTTATACCGACAATGACGGTTCATGTGTTTATCTGAAAGATAACGCTACTTGCTCACCGGGAGCCGCAAATACTTTCTCACTCTCTGCTGAGACCGTAAAAACGTCCCTAACTGGTCAGAGTTTAAATGATTTATTGCGTTTGCTGGCCGCATATAGTCAAAACATAACTACCGGAAATTCTGTACTGCCAATTACTACTGCAGAACTTAAAATCAAGCTGAAAGAAGATAAAGTAATTACTTTCCCGCCCTATCGCATGGCCCACTGTGAAAGGGAGAAACTAAAACTAATAGTTAAAGACCTTTTGGACAACAACATTATTCGCGAAAGCAACTCCCCTTTTGCTAGTCCTATTGTGCTTGTTTACAAAACAGACGGCAGCGCGAGAATGTGCTGCGATTTTAGAGCACTTAATAAAATCACGATCAAAGACCGATTTCCCTTACCCAGAATCGATGATCAGCTAGATCGGTTAGGTAAACACAGGTATTTTACCACTCTCGATATGGCATCTGGTTTCCATCAGATTCCTATTTCGGAATGTTCCATAGAAAAAACGGCATTTGTGACACCCGACGGGCACTATGAATACTTGCGGATGCCTTTTGGCCTTTCTAATGCCCCAGCTGTTTTTCAGCGAGCAATTTGTAATGCTTTAGGTGATCTGAGTGACAAAGATGCGATGGTTTATTTGGATGACATCCTTATTCCTTCCATGTCGATATCCGAAGGTCTTGATAAATTAAATAGAGTACTAAGTTGTCTTACTAATGCTGGGTTTTCCCTTAATATTAACAAATGTCATTTTTTAAAAAAGGAAATCGATTATTTGGGTCAAGAGGTTTCTGAAAAGGGAGTTAGACCAGGTAAAAATAAAGTAGAAGCTTTGATGAGGGCTCCAGATCCCTGTAATGTTAAGCAAGTAAGGCAGTTTATGGGTTTAGCTAACTACTTCCGTAAATTTATTCCGGAAATGGCGGCACGTACAGCGTGTATTACAAAACTAACTAAAAATAATGAGCCCTTTGAGTGGGGAGAAGATCAAAAAATAGCCAAATCATACGTTTGTGCGTTCCTTAGTCAAAGGCCCTTGTTAGCCATTTTTGACCCGACTCTAGAGACAGAACTTCACACTGATGCTAGTGCGTTAGGCTATGGTAGTATCTTTTTTCAAAAACATAATGGACAGTTACGGGTTGTGGGTTATTTTTCGAAAAAAACATCACAAATTGAATCGAAATACCATTCTTACGAGTTAGAAACCTTGGCTGTGTATTATGCAATTAAACATTTTCGCGTTTACTTATTAGGCATAAAGTTTAAACTAATAACGAATTGTAACTCTTTAAAATTGTCTCAAAATAAAAAGGAACTAATCCCGCGCGTGACTAGATGGTGGTTATTTTTACAATCTTATGACTTTGAAATCGAGTACCGCAAGGGAAAATACATCGAACATGTAGATTATTTTAGTAGAAACCTCGTTCAACTAATAGTTACCTCTGAAATTGTGCAAATACAAAATATTAGTACGGACAATTGGTTAAAGAAAGCGCAACATCGATACACCGAGACCCAAATTATTAAAGACCAACTTAATGAGGGTAAATTAACGAGTGACTACTTTTGCCAAAATGACATACTCTTTCGGAAAATACACCCAGGTCGGACCCCACCGATTTACCGTGCTTTTGTACCGAAAGGTAGCCGGCTAGGGCTGTTGCGCCTTTTTCACGATGAAATGTGTCACATTGGGCCTGATAAAACATTTGCAAAAATCAATCATTATTTTTGGTTTCCAGGGATGGCGAAATTTGTAAAAAAATATTGTGACCATTGCTTAAAATGTATAGTAGGTAAAACCCACACTGGCCCACGACAAGCCCTCCTTCACCCAATTGATAAAAAACCTATACCTTTTCATCCGGTTCACACTGATTGTGTAGGACCTTTCCCAGCTTCTACCGAAGGCTATAAACATTTATTACTTCTCGTGGATTCCTTCACAAAGTATCTGTTTTTGATACCCCTTAAAAGCCTTTCGGGTGCCGAAACGTGTGCGACTTTAAAGTTATACCTAAATATGTTTGGTATTACTAAAAGGCTGGTTACCGACCGAGGCACAAATTTTACGGACAAGTCGGTAAAAACATCGCTGGCAGAATTAGGTATTCAGCACCATTTAATTGCCAAAAGTGCTCCAAGGGGCAACGGTCAGGTAGAGCGCTACGTAAGAACAGTCGTTAATTTATTAAGAACAGAAGTTCACGATAAATTAGAGTGGCCAAGTCTCATTCATAAGTTACAAATATCTTTAAACACCACTGTTCAAAAATCTACGGGATTTTCACCAATTTATTTATTAACGGTGGTGGAAGGCAATACCCCAGACATAAATGCTATTACGGAGTTTATTCCTCAAGATGTTCCCAACAATTTATTAAATGACAGAAATCTGGTATGACAAAGCAAGGCGATTTGTCGAAAAACCTTTTTGACAAGAAAAGAAGGTCAAATAAATTATTTCAAGTGGGCGACTACGTTTATCACCCTTCTGGAAATAGCCGCTTGTCAAAGCTGGACGTCAAATATGAGGGTCCCTTCGAAGTAACCCAAGGGCTGCCTGCTGACCGATACGAACTGAAAAATTTGATTTCTAACCGAAAACGAATCGTTGCCAAAGATATGTTGAGATTGTGGCCCGGAGAATTTTCGGATGATTCTTAGTATCATGTTCTAGGTAATTGTTATAATTTCTACTTCGCCTGTGCGAGCAATTACGAATTAACTGTGAATCTTTGACTTTGAGTTTATTGACTATTTTTTTGTTGTGTTGAAAGCCAGACGCTTTGCACTTGTTTAATTTATTTTTACCTATATAGTGTTGAAAGCCAGACGCTTTGCATTTGTTTTATTTTGTTTGTATTGTATTGAAAGCCAGACGCTCTGCATTTGTTTTATTTTACTTGTATTGTGTTGAAAGCCAGATGTTTTGCAATTGTTTTATTTTGCTTGTATAGTGTTGAAAGCCAGACGCTTTGCATTTGCTTGTATTGTGTTGAAAGCCAGACGCTTTGCATTTGTTTTATTTTACTTGTATTGTGTTGAAAGCCAGACGCTTTGCACTTGGTTTTGTTTTTACTCGTATTGAGTTAAAGGTCAGGCGCTAAAATGTGACAAAATTATATTTAAAGTATTAAGAGAGATAGATGGATGTATTTTTTAATTGATACTTGTAGTTGGCTCGCTAGGCACACACATACTGTAGATTTACAAAAGAGTTGTGTTGGATTCTGCTGGTGTTTTTTATTGTTTCAGATAGGATGGCAATTCGAGAGCGAATTGCAGTCAGGAGAGGCCGTGTGAGCAATCACCTTCTTGGAATTCGACCCCTTGACATCGGTTCCAACTAGAACGTTTCCTAGAGCCCAGGCTATTTAGATTTTATGATTATTAGTTTTAAGAGGTAACCATCGAGCCAGATGTTTCTGTTATATTGCCTGTAAAGGATCCTTCAATAATAGAGACACTCGATTTTAAGACCCAACCGTGAGCACATTGAGCGTCGACCGGGAATTCTGTATAATTCAAGTTTAGAATAAATTATTTTTTAAACGATATTAGTTTCGTTTCTTACATACCTGTAACTTATAGTAACCTTATAAACCCGTTATAAATCTCGGTTACTAAAAGGTACATATTATAATACTCCGAAACTTTCTTATAATATAACTTCGTCTTACCTTGAGCTGCGAAAAATGTTTATTGGGAAGCCAAGCAGTTCATGTGTGTTATTTGTAAAAGTTAAAATATCAAACATTGCACCATGTAATGCTAAAAAGCTCCCACTATCTTTAACAAACTTTTCCACCTAGTATTAAGTGTTTTTTTTTTAAATAAGAATAACTTATGTTGCGTTTGTTTAAGTTAACCTACATTTATGTAGGGTATGTCATTTTCTCAAACATATTTTGTGTTGACTGAAAAATAATATTTTTGTAAAACACGGTATTTTTTCTAGATACCTAAGTATTTTTGTATATCAATAAAAACTGCTACCTAATCTTAAACATTCCAATACAATAGATGCTGAAATTATGTGTTTTTATAAAAAAAAATTGTCGGACTTTTTGATTAAAATCGTTTGGGTATGTAATTTTCGGACAGTCTCCCCTAATGACTATCATGCCTATATCAGTGCAATTTCAAGTTTATGGTAGATACCCATACCACGCGAAGCATTTACTTGTTCGCTTTATGGTATCGCAGTGTCTCAAAGGAGGTTTTGACACACCTTACTCAATTCGGGGAATGTCCCAGCCTTTGAGCTAACAATACGACACCAGAAGCAGAAAGAAAATATACTTTTAAACTTGTTTTTAGACTGATAAATCCTCTTTCTGAATCTTCGATTATTTATGCCAGCAACACAGATAATTTTTCCTGCATTGTTCTATGATATGATGTGATATCAATTGTCAGCAGTAAATCATTTTGATAACATACTTGGAAATTATAGTTCTATCATACAGACCTATCGGCAGCAGGATTAACTTTATGAAGGTGTGTAAGGGTTGTAATCAGTAATTATTATGCAAATTCAAAATAATGTATGCTACGAGTTGCAAAAGGAATATCTATACTACTAAGGCAAGAGCGGTTCCTTAATAAGTGTGCTTGTACGCGCACACCTCCCGCGAAAATAAATAGAATAAATCATCTTCCCAACATAGTATATAACGAACTAATTAAAATTTTAGGAATTTACACATGTTTGAATCTCCATTGACTGCAGTATGCATTATACAGTGTTTATAAGAGCGAAAAGCAGGCTTCGAAAATCTAAGCACTGGGCGGTACAATACCAATTTTATTGGTGTTTGGTGGACGTTCGATCGGTGCTCCAGTTTTAAATGCATTTTCCTTGTGCAAATAAGTCGGGAATGTTTTTCGAATAACACAAAGTGTATGCCATTACCATGCGCTATTTAAATCCAAACATCCTAATCTGTGAATATTTGGTTGGCATCCGGGCACGCTGGATTTTGACGCTTGTACTGAGAGTACCTACTATCGTGTGCCTGATTAAAATTTCACCTTCATTAAGGTTCGTACTTTTAATTTTGTTTATGAAATCTAAGGAATTTAGTACTCCTGAATTATGTTGTTTTATAGGTAAATTTTTAAACTGGATTGCTAGCCACTTGGATATGTTAGCGGTCCTATTGCCGAGACTATGGAACGCATTGCCTTCCTAGGTTTATGCATCTTGGAAAGACAATAAAGTTTCGGCATAGTAGGATTACTCACAGGTAATTTGTACTTAATTTGATCAGAAATAAGGTTGCTACATTTCTTCAAAGTGTTTTTAACTAGATGTTACCATCTTAGATAATGGATTCCTGGAGATTTTGTTATAGAACCCAGATTCAATTAAATTATCAACTCGTTGCAAATATTCGCTTTTGGCTAATAAGATATTAACCTTATTATCTTTATCTGCTTGTAGATAGAACACATTTTTCTCCTTTAATCTCTTGGTTATACTTTTACCGTTTCCAGGTCGAGTTAACATTATTATTAACAATGAGATAACATCTCATTGTTCCGTAGTGTACCAATCCCACAGACCTTGCAATACCTTAGTGAATTACTTGAGATGAATAGTTTTAATAACGAAATCAAACAAAAATATTTAACTTTAACCAAATCAATATAAAAATAACTATTACCAACAACTTGAGTAAATTTGAATATGAAATCAGTCAAGAGTTCGAATATTTTCAAGGGTATTTTTAATCTTAATAGTGGCGTCCAAAACTTTTAGACTTTGTTGAAAATAATTATGAATCATCCTTATCAGTTACTAATATTATACTTAAATCATTAGAAACTTTTTCACTAAAAGTTTCTGACATTAGTGCATACAGGGCCGATAACGCGTCAGTGAACTATGGCATTCATAACTCTATTGAGCAACGAAAATATGGGAATTGTAAAAGCTAATTGTAACTGCCACGTAATTCATAATGCTGGTAGAAATGCTTGTAAAGTACTATCTTTTGACGTAGAAAATTTAGTATTAAAAATTTATGCAGCTGTGACATAATGTATATAAAAAAAAGTAAACCAATATAATGTCTCTGTTTTACAGGCAGATATTCCCAGGATTTGGCCCGCCTCACCCCGCCCCTGGCAATTCCTGTCAGACAGTCACGTCAGACGGCAAGAGCGCACCAGTTCGTCGTACAAGTGGAAACACCTAGAACATCGCTTTACAAGAACTCCTTTGTATGGCGCACTGCATCACTATGGAACACAATTACACTACAACTATTACTACCTACAACTATTCAAAAACCGTGTCAATCAACACCTCCGCACACACACCGCCATAGCATCTCGCTTTAGTGTGTGTGCCACCGCCATAAAAAAAGCGTTTGTTACCGCATCGATCGATGACGAGTTGACAGCAAGAGCTCTGAGAAAGCAACAGTGAATATTGTGTATTATTTCATTAAAGTATAGTTACCTAAGTGATAAAGCGTATAAGATACACCGGGGTAAGTGGAAATTCGGGGGAAGTGGAACCCTGGAGGATTCTGATAAAATCAAATTTTATAAAGTGGCTCCATGTGTTGCATAGTCACTTATCTACATCCTTTAGTAGATGACCTAAGGTTCATGAAGTCGGCAGCAATTCTTTGACCACTTGACCTTCGATGCAATAGCAGTGTTGTTGATTTACGTCGCATATCGAGTTAGTACGAGTTTTTTGTCGGTAGCTGTTACACAAACAAAAAACATATTTGTTGTGCTGTTTGAAGTAGGTATATAATAAATCATGTTTTTGCATGTTTAATGTACGAAAAACTTATATTAACTTACGTGAGGGAAACGATATAGGTTACACTTGCCCCTAAAAAAGCCCAAGATGGGGAAAGTGTAAACTATGTTAGGTTCCACTTTCCACGGTTGAATCGTGTTAAATTAATTTTTGGTATAAATACTCAATATTACAAGTAACATGCATTTACTTTGTTTCAGATATGGTGCCAAACTATATACAGAAAAAGCCGTTACCTAAATATTCTAAGGAAACCTTAAAGGCTGTAATAATAGAAGCAGTAAAATGTCAGGAAATGACAATGTATAAAGCATCAATAGTGTTTAAAATACCTAAAGCGTCTCTTCTTAAACACATAAAACGCCAAAGGGGTATCAAAAGCTCCACTATGGGTAGGCCCACTGCTATTCCTTATGAGGACGAAAAGATTTCCGAAAATATCAAGCTTATGGAGAAGTGGGGTTATGGCCTCTCCAAAAAAAGAACTGCTGACTCTTATAGGTCGTTATGTAAACGAAAATAACATTAAGACACCTATGAAATATCGGATCCCTGGGGACGATTATTTCGTAAGATTTAAACGTACAAGGTACATTTTAAAGTTAAAATGGCATTTTTAAACAAAAAAAAACGAAAATAGCCATTTGAGGTATTTTTTTCCGTAGAATTCAAAAATCTCACCAAAAAACATTTGAATTAAAAACAAAAGACTTACAGCGTGGTTGTCATGTTTTTTAAATGGAATACCCTATATATTTTTATACCAATGGATAGAGCTCTTTACAAGGAATTCACTGATATAGGGGTTGCTTGGTTTATTTCCTGCGGTTTTCTTACAATTAATTAAAACAGTCCCGTAAGAACATCATTTTTAAAGCATAGTTTTACCTGAAAAAGCTAGGTAGGTATCAGAGGTGCTTATTTGTCAAAGTTAAACAATTTACTTTTGCATGTATTATATTTGCAAAGTTTTATAATGAGGTTTTCATCAGAGGAGCGGTTTCAAATTATAACTTTATTTTACAAAAGTGGAGAAAATGCCAGCGAAACTCGACGAAGAGACATTGCAAATTTCCACCGAAACATATAGGTGAAAACAATTTTAAATCTTAAAACCTTATTTGAAGAAAGAAGATCGTTACATATTAGAAAAAGGAGTAAAGTAAGGAAAAGGAACCGGGATCGAGCTATTCTAAATTATTTTACCCGGAATCCCATGAATTCGATTCCTGATGCAGTCCGAGACTTACGGTATGGTCCACATCCCGTGACAGCAAAAACTCCAAGTGAGCTCTTTCTCAGAAGACAAAAGAGAGAGACCAAATTGAAAAGGAATACGGAGACCGTAAGCGAAAAGCAAACGAGGATATTGATATCAATATAGGTGACAAAGTGTATCAAAAAAACTTAATAAAGTCAAATAAAGTTACACCTGAGTTTGACCCTGCACCACGTACGATCGTAAGCAAAAAGGGAGGTGATGTGGTGATTAGTGAAGATAGCTCTGGAAAGGAATATCGTAGAAACATACTACATCTGAAGAACGTAGAAGGACAGTGGAAAGTAAGCGATGACCATTGTCAAGAAGCAAATTCAAATGAGATGAGCAATAACAAACGACTCTTTCACCCCAAATTTATCCTTTATCATATCATCACGTATTACATTGGTAAAACCGTTTCTCTGTAATGCACAGGGTGTTCCAACGAGGACTGAACAGGGACTTATTTTTGAACTTCCCTGTATTTTTGAAACAAACCAAAATAGCCATTTGATGTATTTTATTTCTGCTAAATTCAAAAGTTTAACCAAAAACATTTGAACCAAAAACAAAAGACTTACGCCATGGATGAACTGTTTCTTAAATAGAACACCCTGTATATTACCACATTTTTGGACTCTCTAGAGAAATCTAAACACATTTCGTGTATAATATTCTATACCTATCTTTAGCTGTTTACTAAATATTGACAGTTGAAAGTCGGGCATATTGACACTTTGACAGGCTCTAAAATCTAAACCGCACGAGATCAAAGAAAACGGTTTGAACATTCCTATCTTAGGTTTTCATGAATGACAGCAACTTTGAATTTAACCGGAGGTTTAAAAGTTCAAGTTAATTTTATCCTCGGGTTAAATTCGGAATTAGTGTTATTCGATAGCTTATGAAAACCTAAGATAGGAATGTGCAAATCGTTTTCTTTGATATCACGCGGTTTAGATTTTAGAGCATGTCAAACTGTCAAAATGCCCGACTTTCAACTTTCAATATTTCGTAAATAGCTAAAGATAGGTATAGGTTATTATACACGAAATGTGTTTAGATTTCTCTAGAGTCCAAAAATGTAGTAATATACAGCATGTTCCATTTAAGAAACAGTTCATCCATGGCGTAAGTAGTGACGTAAAAAACCGTTTTTTTTAAATGAAAAAAACAAACGTGAAAAAAAAATGTTTTTCAATGAAAAAAAAACATTTAACGTTTTTTTTTTTCATGTTATCAAAGAATCATCATTTAGGGCCGATATATGCATCTCTTGGTAACTTTACCGACGACATAATATTCATGGAAACCATTGTTGGAACAATTGTAGCTATGACAGCTATCCTCTTGGTAAAGTTGCCATTATTGGGCCCTTAAATGTTAAAGACGCGTCCAAGTAACGGGGCGTGCTTGCGCACCTGTTAGGTTGGCCGACTCGCGAATCTTGCGATCGGCCGGATCGGCGAGACAACCGTATGTTTTCCGTTCTATGTTACAGGTCATAGGTTAGGTAGTTCAAGTTCACAGAAGTGTGTTAATTTGTGTGCTATTCGATACTAGGACAGGAAGGTATGTATTTTTCTTTATTATTATTATAACATTTTAAATTTTATTCTTTGAGGAGAATATAAGTTATTCTGCCATGCCATTACCTATGGTGTGGAAAAACAATATAGGGGAATAGGGGGCAGAAACTGTAAACACCGAATGCGATTTAGGATATTGCTGTTTTGTTTGCTTGAAGTTGCAGAGACAAGGGGAGAGAGGCTTAACTTAATGATAAAAAAAAAAGGTACGAAGTAATAGATGAGGAAAGGAAGATGAATGCTATCTCTGTCTGGCTTCATAAAAGGTGAAAGCAGGTGGCGCGATTAGCTTGGGCCGCCAAAAGCGCGGGAAGTTTGAATGTTTCTTTGATTACTTTATTGTTATATTTTATCCATTCTGATGCGGTGAAGATCTTTTAATTTTATTATGTATTCGTATGACTAATTTTTAAAAGGATGAGTTTATGCAATGTTCACAAATAGTTTTAGATAAATATTCACACAAATACATAATAAAAATTTAAAAATTTTCACCTCATCAAAAGGGACAGATCATCAAAATCGCTGATATATGAAAACTGCAGTTGATCGACAGTATTCAAATAATCAACCATAGACAATAGACAAGCCATGTTAATCGAAATGCATACATATTTCATAAAAAGTATATTCATTAATACAAATAATGAGTCGCTTGAAACTAATGTTCAGAGTATAACACAAACAATAATAAGTGAATTCAAGATATGCCTACCAATGTACTTACTTAAAATTAAAAATCAATAATCATTAGAAAAATTCAAACAAATGTCAAAGAAATACAAAATTATATTTAATATCTGATAACGCACAGACTTTTACAAGATAAGCAATATGTACGTTTTGTTCAAAAAGTTAGCTATAGCTGGGAGTCGCATGAAGAAACATTTACAACAGTCCCCTAAATATCCATTGTCAGTGAAAACGAAATACCTGTGTAAGGTTAAGGTTGAGAATAATACCTGTTAATACGACATTAGATGTTTCGCCGTAAGTATACAATTTTCCAACAACAATCTTTGTCAGTTTGCTATATTTTTTCAGTGCTCCAGTCCAGTCCTTGAACAAGAACAAGAGCAAGCAACCAATTTTATCATTTGTAAACAAAATCAGTGTGACGGATCCATTGAAGGCTAATGAGCTGCTATCTAGAGCTATATATGCAAGCGGCACTCCTTTGTCAATAGTAGAAAACACTTATTGGCAGCAATTTTTCAAGTTTATAAGGCCAGCTCTAAAATTATCTTCACGTTATCAGGTATCGGTTCCTTTACTCCAGCAGGAGTATCTCAATGTTCATGCATCTGTTGAAGAAAAAATTGCCCAAGCTGATACAGTTGGAATAATGTGCGATAGTTGGAGCAACATTCGCAACGAATCTATCCAGTAGTTACTCCAGCTCTCCTATTATATAAAATTCTAGCTACAGGATAAGTCACACACAGCTGAATACATGGCTAGAGAAATTAAGGTGGTTATTAATAAAATTGGCATCCAGAAAGTTTTTGGGAGTTGTAACAGACAACGCTGCCAATATGAAAGCCGCTAGGGCTATATCAGAAGAAGAAACAGTAAGAGGAAATTTAAATCTTTTTACATATGGTTGTTTCCTTAGTGTGAGTTTCTTCTCGTGCTAGTGCGCTGAGCACTCTCGCACTGTCTTGGTCCATGTGTTGTTTCGTAATTTATCATGTGTCGTCTTGGTCTTCGTGGTGTTGAATCCTTGGTGCCGGTTAGTGAAGGAGCGAGTATTGTTTGATTTGCGATTTTGAGCTGACAAGAGAATAACTGTAGACACCTAGGCGAGGCTGATCGCTTTGGATTATGCAGATTTCTCCGCAAGTCCAAAACGATCACCCCAGGAAAGAACTGCACGTGATACGCAGGGTGTTACCCCCTGACTCTACTTCTACGCATGGAGCCCATACGGCGAGCTACCCCGTGCAGTCCCTTAATGCCTGTACACCCCCGTTTTTAGGCGGGAACCCGGCCTAGGGCATCAGCGATGCTCTCGTCCCCAGCTGTTTTTGAATCATTCTAGTTTTGTTAGTGATTTATGTGATTTAGAATTTTTGAAAAATTTTTGAAAAAATTTGATTTAAAATTTGAAAATTTTTAGGTTTGAGATTTTTGATTTTTCGAAAAAGAACGAACCTTTTAGAAATTTTGAAAATTTTTGAGTTTTGAAAATTTTGAGTTTTTGGAAATTTTAAATTTTGAAGATAGAATGATATTGATATTATTTTTTTGGGTTTTTTCATTTTTTCTTTGTGTAATGTGTATGTGATTTAGTGCTCTGGTGGGAGTAGTAAGCTTTTATGTGCTGTTCTGTTTGGATGTGCTACTCTGCTGAATAGTGTTCGTATGATTAGGTTTGTGTGGTTGCGAACTTGTTCTAAGAATATTGTGTGTTTGCCTGCCAGATATGTGTTTATTGTGTCTACTTTGAGATCGTTGTGAATGTCTGCATTGCGAACGTACCAAGGTGCGTTCACAATTTGTCTGAGTGTTTTGTTTTGGAATGTTTGAAGTTTTTTCTTGTTTGTTTTGCATGCATGTGTGTATACTATGGCTCCATATAGAATTTTGGGCTTTATTATCTGATTATAGAGTATTAGTTTGTTCTTTAGTGACATTTTACTATTTCTGTTAATTAATGGATAGAAAGCTTGTTTGGCTGCAATGCCTTCGTTAACTTTTGCTTGAATGTGCTTTTGAAAAGTGAGTTTGCTATCTAGGGTTACCCCTAGATATTTAAGAGAGTTTGACCATCTTATTACTGAGTTTTCGAGATTTAAATTTGGAATAGGTTTATTACGTTTAGTTGTTATGAGCAAGGCCTGTGTTTTTTCTTCATTAATTTTAATATTCCAAGTTTCTGCCCATTCGTATATGGAGTCTAAGTGTTGTTGTATGTGATTTTTGAGTCTTGTGTGATTGTTGTTTATTGAGAATATGCATGTGTCGTCTGCGTATATGGAGAGTTTAGTGTTTGGGTGTCTAGGTATGTCTGTTGTGTATAATGAGTATAGCGTAGGCGACAGAGGAGAGCCTTGGGGGACTCCTGCCTCTATGCGCCTTGTGGTGGATAGTGCTGTGTTTATTTGTGTTGTGAAGGATCTGTGTTTGAGGAATGAGGCTATGAGTTGAGTTAGTGGAGGTGGAAGGTTGTGTAGTCTGTCTAGTTTGTGTATGAGTCCTTGATGCCACACTTTGTCAGGCTTTTTCGACGTCAAGGACTACAACTCCGGTCGATGCCCGTCTTTGCAGTCCTCTAGTCGCCTCCTCAACAAGCCTGGCAAGTTGGAGCTCGGTGTTGTGTTGTTTTCTGAACCCAAACTGTTCGTCTGGGATCAGATTGTTTTGTGATATGTGTGAGTTTAATCTCTCCAACATAACCTTCTCCGTCAGCTTGCTCAGCGATGAAAGCAAGCTGATAGGTCGCCAGTTTTGAGGAAAGATCAAGTTTTTGTGAGGTTTAGGGATTAGTATTATTTTTGCTTTTTTCCAAGAATTCGGAAAGTGTTAGTATTGTGTTTATTATGTAAGTGAATTTGAGTATGGCTGTTTGTGGTAAGTTTTTTAGTGCTCTGTTTGGTATGTTGTCGTAGCCGGGTGCTTTTTTCGGGTTTAATTGCGCAATTTCTGCGGTGTTTGTTGGTCGTGTTTCGTCGTCTTGGTGATCGTTTTCGTAAGTTAGTATTTCTCTGTAGTTTCTCTCTATGGTTGCCTCGTGATCTATATCCTGGGCCCCATCGCCTAAGGTGAATTGCGATTCCAGCGAGTCTGCGAAAGCCTCAGCCTTCTCTTTGCTGGAATACACCATTTCTCTCAGTCCATGGATGTTAGGATATGTTACTTTGTTGCGACCTTGCATCGTTTTGGCGATTTTCCATAGAGAGTTGTTTTGTGGGTTGACTGTTGTGATGTATTCTGTCCATGAGTTGTTTTTGTGAGTTTTTATGTCTGTTTTGATTGTATTCGTGAGTCTGTTTGCTAGTGTGTTTAAGTCTCGATTGTTTGTTAGTTTGGCTCGTCGTTTTAGCCTGTTTCGGAGCCTTATGTTGTCTTTTATGTTTTGTGGAAGCGAGTATGGGTTGTTTTGGTTTGTGTGTACTGTTTTTGTGGCTGCGTTTATGGCTGCTTGTATCTCCTCAGTGAACCTAGCAACTTCGTTGTCTAGTTCCGCTTTGGAGGCGATGTATGGTAAGTTGTGCATGTTTTGTGTTAAGTGTTCTTCGAATATGTTCCAGTGTATGAATTGTTGTATGTTTGCTTGTTTGTGTTCGTGTATGTTGTTTATTGTGATGGCAATCGGAGAATGATCTGATGAGGATAAATCCTCCAGATTGTCAATCACAACGTTGTGTGCGATGTTTTGAGTAAGTACTATGTCTAGTATATCTGAGCGTTCGTGATGGAAGTGTGTGGGTTCAAGTGGTGCTTGTACTGTGAAGTGCAGTTCTTGCGAAGCTCTTAGTAATGCAGTGCCACCTGCATTGGTGGCCCTGCATCCCCAAGATCTATGTTTGCAGTTAAAGTCTCCTGCTGCAAGAACTGGCAGTGTGTAGTTGAAGAGTTTTGTGGTTTCGTCTAGTGGTAAGTTGTGTTGTGGTGGTTTGTATACTGAATGAATGACAATGTCTCCGTCAGTTAGACTGACTTTGATGCTTGTCACCTCCAGTATGTCTGACTGTGGTGGTTGTATTGCGTCATGTGTAATGTTGTTTTTTACAAAAATGGCAGTGCCGCCCCCCATACGCTGCGCCCTGTCATTTCTATAGATTATGTAGTTTTTGATGTGTAATCTTGTTTGTGGGCGTAAGAATGTTTCCTGTACGAGTGCAATATATGGTTGTTTGGCACACTCTTTAGATATTTTTTTAGAGATGTGAAAAAGTTGCCCACTTTACAGATTTTCTAGCACAAGCTGTATCACTAATCAAAACAATAAGACAATCACACGCTCTACTCGCGATAAGAAAAACAAAGCAAAGATAATGCAATTTCCTTAAAATTACCTGTTGTTTATTGTTTTGAAACCCTACAGGTCAATAAGCAAGCGACTATGTCTATTGCAATAGAAGACAGTTTACAAGAGATGTTCAAAAAGCACCCCACTTTTAAGAAAAATGCATTGGATGACACATTTTGGGATAAGGTAGAAGGTTTTATTGCATTGTTAAAACCTGTTGCGACGGCAATTAAATTTTTTGAAGCCAATAAGACCTGTATTTCCCGGGTAATTAGGGTATTGAAGCAATTAAAAGAACATTTTTTAAAATTTTTACCAATGTGTCCCTTGCTAAAACATGAGGAAACAAAGGCAGTTCAAATTATCAGAGATCGAAAAGATTTTGCTATACGTGATGTACATAAGATTTGTAATTTGCTAGATCCGTTCATTAAAGGTTCTGATCTCAATCCTTCTGAACAGGTAAAAAATTTAATAATAATCTTTTTTAATGCATTTTGTTCTTTTTTCAGACTGATGCTCTCGAAAATTTTTTTATAACAGCACAACGATGTCCAGATGTAGATGAGAAAATAGTCTTGACTAATCTTGTCAATTTTCAAGCAAAAGCTGGCTTTTTTAGCAAGCCGTTTTATGGGCTGCTGCCTCCTGAGATATCCCCGACTGTTTGGTGGAAAGGTTTCTGTAATAGTACTGAGTTGTCAAAACTAGCAGGTAGATTTCTGGAACTACCAGCCACTTCAGCTGCATGTGAGAGAAGCTTCAGTACATATGGAGGTGTTGATACCGCCAAACGTAATCGGTTAAAGAACGATAGAGCGGCAAAACTAGCTTACATTAGCCATAATTAAAAATTAGGAAGCCAAATCGACAGCAACAACGGTGAAGCCACTATGACTGCCACTTCTAATACTGAAAGTGCTGACAATGTTGCTCTAATACCACCAATACCAGAAGATTTTACCGCATCTAATTTGTCAAGTACTAGTACTAGTTGCTTGGCACCAACTCTCAAGCCAGCCGCAACACAGAATACATACTGAGGAGTTTGAGGCTAAGGACATGGGTATAATTTGCGGCTCTGACAGCGAGGAAGGCTCGCCTTTGTCTAATTATAGTCTACATGATACAGATACCTCTGAAGGGTCAGAAGATTTCAAGTCATTAATGTCATTATCTGATCAAGAATCTGAATGATCAAAGCCATCTGTGCCATATAATATGCTCTTTTTGTTAGTTGATGGTAACATTGGTAACTGGTACCAAGTATTTCTTTTAAGGTATATGGTATGTTCCTGTTTATTTTTAAATATATGTTTATGTCTTGCCAAATATTGAAGCTTTTATTACGTTTATGTGTGGATGTTAAATTATTTTCCTATACAACCTTGCATTTTTGCCAATTTGTGGAAAAAACGCTTTTTTGAAAAAAAATCAATAGTTGTTTTTTTCACAAAAAAACATAAATTTTGACAAAAAAACCTGGATGTTTTTTTCATTTTCATCACTAAGCGTAAGACTTTTGTTTTTGTTTCAAATGTTTTTTGGTTAAACTTTTGAATTTAGCAGAAAAAAATACATCGAATGGCTATTTTCGTTTGTTTTAAAAATACAGGGAAGGTCAAAAATAAGCCTCTGTTCAGTCCTCGTTGGAACACCCTGTATCTAATAATTCTTATTTAAATTGCATAGCTACGAATTCTAACCAGTCTAGCTGCAATAATACTTCATTTAATTTTAGTTACTCTGCAAACATAATATAACGTATCACATTAAACCATTTATATGGCCCATCAAATCCCATCGTCCTCCCCCAGGCTGGAGAACACCAAAGTACA
>MU183557.1:173987-190908 GCA_016904865.1 Pissodes strobi
CAAAGTACAAAGTCTGGAGCTGATCAATGACAGTTTGTGACAAGAGGGGCTGCATTGTATTGGCTGGCAGGAACGTCAAACTGGTGAGATGAGTTTGATTACGGGGAGTGACGCCCCCGCCATTCCGAGTTGCCATGGGATATGGCCCATCAAATCCCATCGTCCTCCCCCAGGCTGGAGAACACCAAAGTTCAAACTCTGGGGCCGATCAATGACAGTTTGTGACAAGAGGGGCTGCATTGTATTGGCTGGCAGGAACGTCAAACTGGTGAGAGCAGTTTGATTACGGGGAGTGACGCCCCCACCATTCCGAGTTGCCACGGGATGTGGCCCATCAAATCCCATCGTCCTCCTCCAGGCTGGAGAACACCAAAGTACAAAGTCTGGAGCTGATCACTGGGGAGTGATCCAACAAACCCCATTTTTACCCCTGTCAGACTAGGCACCGCCAAAGGAATGAGTCTGAGGCCGATGCTTCGAGTGGAAGCGGCCCTAGGTGGTAGATGCATAAGCCTACTCGCATCGTCCGGTGAAAGACCACCCCACCAGAATTGGGGAGCGCTAAGTGGTTTTCCCAAATCACGTTCCGCTTCCGCGCTGGTGATCCCGGGTTTCACAGTAGGAATATATGGACATGATGGTGCTTCCAGGATCAAAATATTCCGGAGGTAAACTCCCCGGCCATTCGGATCTCCGGGCGCTGGGTGGCCCTGGGAGCCCTTCATTCCGCATTTCACAGACAGCAAAGATACCGAACCAATTTAGAATAGATTTCTGCAACATAAGATGCCTAAATACAAACATAAATTCGGTACACCAACATCTACAAGCAAATAGACCACACATATTAGCCCTTACAGAAACACAAGTATGTTCTACAACAACAACAGTGAACTACCTCTATCCTGGTTACGACTTACATACCCGATTTAGATATAAGTTCGGAATATGCCTTTTTGTCCGAAGCGACCTTTCATGTCACCGCGAGGAAACACTCGAACCGAACAACCTTGACGTCATGTGGCTCAAGTTCACCGCCAAGGGATTAACCAAGTTTATATGTTGTCTCTATCGCCCTCCGAGCGATAGAGCCTACCAAAGCTTTTTCTCAACACTAGCTACCACTTTTGACTCAATACAGGTCGATCACCCCAGTTCAGAAATAATCGTTCTGGGAGACTTCAATGCCCACAACACCAACTGGCTCAAACATCACAACAAGACCGACAACGAAGGTAGAGAGGCTGAAGCATTTGCCATCAGCTGCGGGCTTACTCAACTTGTAGACGAACCAACTCGAATCTCAGAGAGGGGCGAATTCGCCGCCCTCCTGGATCTTTTTCTGACCACCAATCCTGACCAGTACAAGGTTACAGTTGGTCCGCCATTAGGTACCTCCGACCACAAACTTATTACAACGGTTTGTGAATTGCCACTCATACAGAAGGATCCACCATTGCCTCGCAAAATCTGGCATTACAATTCTGCAAACTGGGACGATCTGAGGCAGTTTTACCTAGATTTTCCTTGGCTCGACGTCTGCTTTGCCACTGACGACCCGTCAGAGTGCTGCGAAGAGATCATGCAAGTAATCTCCTCAGGAATGGAAGCATACATCCCAAATTCCATCAAGTTACCATCAAAAGGAAAGCCCTGGTTCGACAAAAGATGCGAAAGAGCTGTAGGAAGGAAACAGCAAGCCTATAAGTACTGGCAGCAAAATCAGACCGCTGAAAATCGCAATTATTTTATCGAAGCGAGAAACGAGTGCAAGCGTGTGATCGACGAAACTAAGGACAAACACAATCAAAGGATCAGGAATAAACATTTGCAATGCCCCAGTGGCTCCAGGAATTTCTGGTCGGTAGCAAAGGCAGTAAGTAACAACTTTACAGAAACGTCTCTCCCACCTTTGACGGACGAACGTGGCATCACGGCGACTACAGCCAAAGAAAAAGCAAACATGCTCGCCAAAATGTTTTCATGGCACTCTACCTTAGACGTGCCCCAAAGCAAGACTCTCCCCACTATACCAAACATCAACCACACCATGGCAGAAGTCAAGTTTTCTCATCGTGATATTCGCAAAATCCTTAAAGAACTAGATACGCAAAAGGCATCAGGACCGGACGGAATACCTGCCATCGTGCTAAAGAACTGCGCCAACGAACTAACACCTGTTTTTTCCAGGCTTTTTTCTCTTTCTTACAGAAAAGGGATTTACCCATCCTCTTGGAAAGTCGCTCTAGTGCAACCTGTTCCAAAAAAGGCAAGAAAACCACGCCCTCAAACTATCGCCCGATTGCCTTGCTTCCAATAATCTCCAAAGTCATGGAACGTGTAGTCAACCAGCAACTACTCAAGTACCTCGAGAGCAACAGAATAATCAGCGATAATCAATACGGCTTTCGCAAAGAGAGATCAACAGGAGATATATTGGCCTATGTCACTCATATATGGAGTAGGGCAATTGAAAACTACGGAGAGTCTCGAGCGATTGCATTGGATATTTCAAAGGCATTCGACAGAGTTTGGCATGACGGACTGCTCAACAAACTGCCGTCCTTGGGACTGCCCGCCTCTCTCTGCAGCTGGCTGGCCAGTTTCCTTAAGAACCGATCCCTACATGTTGCAGTCGATGGACACATCACGGACACATTCACCATCAACGCGGGCGTGCCTCAGGGCGCAATACTTTCACCAACTCTGTTCCTCATCTATATTAATGACCTGCTGATCGAAACGAATAATCCTGTTTACAGTTTTGCAGATGACAGTACCCTTGTCTCCCACTTTAGATCAGAAAAACCCTTACCAGCGACTGAGACTCATCACCGCAGACAGGAGCAGATTACAGCAATTAATCAAGACCTGGAGAAAGTTCAAGCTTGGGGCGACCGAAATTTGGTCCAGTTCAATGCAGCAAAGACCCAAGCAGCAACGTTTACTAAGAGGGCCAATACAGCGGGCCCTGACATCATTATGGCAGGATCGACCATTCCTTCATCCTCGTCAATCGGGCTGCTGGGTGTCTCGGTCAACAGCAATATGTCATGGCATGACCATGTTGCTAACATCGCAAAATCAGCCTCCCAGAAGCTTGGTGCGCTATTTCGCAACAAAAAACTCTATACACCGCAGCAGTTGCTCTTGCTGTACAAAGCGCAAATAAGACCGTGCTTAGAATATTGCTCACATATCTGGGGTGCCGCACCAAAGCATACCCTAAAGCTGCTGGATTCCATTCAGAAGAGGGCTGTGCGTCTCGTCGGCGATCCGGAGTTGACCCGGAATCTGGATAGTCTGGAACATCGCAGACATGTGGCCGAGATGTCTCTGTTTTACAGATACTTTCACGGCAGATGTTCCCAGGATTTGGCCCACATAATCCCGCCCCTGGCAACTCCTGTCAGGCAGTCCCGACAGACGGCAGGAGCGCACCAGTTCGTCGTACAACTAGAAACACCTAGAACATCGCTTTACCAGAACTCCTTTGTCTGGCGCACTGCATCACTGTGGAACTCACTTCCAGGACATCTGTTACCCACTAATTACAACCTACAAATATTCAAGAACTGTGTCAATCAACATCTTCGCACACACACCGCTCGTCGAGCGCCATAGGATCTACCTTTAGTGTGTGTGCCACTGCCATAAAAAAAACTCGTATAATCTTAGTTTAGTTACTTTACATATATCATTTTGTATATCCAAATATTTAAGTTGAAATAACGTTGATTAAGAATTTTGACGAACTGTTAAGTTTATGGTTAAGTTACTTAGTGTGTAAAAAAGGAAAGAGATGTGATATAAATAAACCAGGCGTTTGTTACCGCATAGATCGATGACGGATCAGTCAAATAGAGACGTGTGCGACAGTAAGAGCTCTGAGAAAGCAACAGTAAATATTGTGTATTATTTCATTAAAATATAGTTACCTAAGTGATAAAGGGTGTATATTACAGCAGCGTTCTCAAATAGTGCTAAAAAATCAGAAGCCCTAAAAGTATGTTTTGATTTTTTAGACATTGTAAGACACATTACTACGAGACGGCTCTCCCTATATGCTGCTCTTCAGCGTTTAATACGATCTTGTCCAGCAGTAAAAACTTTTTTTAGAGTTAGGCGAGGAAAACTGCCATAAAAATATATGTTTTTTTTTTAATTGACGAATTAGAAAATGATTTAAGACATGACATTTCATTTTCTGAATGTTATGCTTATTTTTTGCATCATTATATGCATATGTTAAATACCCATCTATTTAAATTGGAGGGTAATTAAATAGTTTAGAGTGACATAGTATATTGTTAGATTTAAAGGAAAAATAGAACAGCGGCTAAAAGATAAATTTTTTGGAAGTAAGATATCAGCGGCTTTAAAATATCTTACACCATCTGAAAAACAAAACAAAATTATAAGAATGTTGTGTGGGTTAGAACTTTAGATTACTTAAATCGGTATTATAATTTTGAAAACTTACCCTTTAAATATTTTGAATGCCTAAATTAAAAAAAAACAATCCGAATAATGAGTAGTCACAAGTTTTACAGGCCAAAAATGGTATAAAACATTTAAGTTTAAATAGTTATGTGCATGATTAAAAACAGAAAATTTTTTTTATCTGGCGGCCTTTTCCCATTTCTCCGGGTTAAGTAACTTTTAGAGGTGGCATTCTTACTCAAAACGTATGTTATATATATTTAGATGATTGTAAAACATTTGGAACATAGTTTGAGTTTCGACTCGTAAACTTTTTTTTACCTACATAATAGGGGAAAATAATCACAAATTCATAATAATTCGGCCTACTTCAACTATAAACCTTCAAACGATTAAATGCATCTAATACATTTAATGAAATTAATAACACAAAAAAGGCGTTTATTAATAAATAGCTGCTAAGCAATGTTAAAAAAACTGTAACACCTTAGGAAAGAAAGCGTTGACTTTGAATCCGAAATAAACTTTCCCCTGTCTATGCACGAAGATCACGCAACATTATATCAAATTCTTCGTTGGCACATTTGCATATGTTCATTCAGGAAGATCCACCATCGATGATTCTATAACAGAGTCCAATTTATTAACTGCAGTTGGTTCTACACCCAAGATATGTAACCTCTTACGCTTATATTATTTCACCTTGGCAATATCATCTTTTACCATTGTAATAATTTTATTCGCTGTACAATGCATTTTTTTTAAACTTATGGAAAATCCTTGTGTATTGCAATTTCTTTTCCCACTTTCATCTGAAAACAAAAGAAATGAGTTAAAATGAATTATAGGAAAAAGGCAGTACCTAACAAAAATTGACTTTTTGATGTGTTTAGGTTGATGGGATGATTTTGCATCTATTTGCAACATAAAAAAGCAGTAAATTTGAACAAAAATAGACAAAAAATGTATAAAACACTTTTACTGCCAATATAAAATTTCCTAATAATACAATGAATGAAAGCAGCAGGCGCACATTACTCAGTATAAAGGCAGTATGTGACATCGCGCATCGGCTAAATAGATACTTCATTTTATGTAAGCTTCAAAATATTTAGCACTTCGTAGTATTTTTAGTATATTCACAAATGTTCTCGTTCAAATCACTAGATTTGTCCCTCCCAAGGTACCCAGAAAAAGGAAGTTTCCACCCTGGTTTACTAAGAGGATTATCACCAACATTTTCAAAAAAGAAAAAGTACGTAATCTTTTATCAACTAATAAGTCTCCATTATTGCTTCAGGAATTTAAGTCGCTACGTAGTTTAATAAAAACACAAGCCCATCGGGCGTACATGGATTTCATTAGCAATGCTGAATCGAATATAGTTACCGACCCCACAAGTTTCTGGTCATTTGTGCATGCTGGTATTCCTGCTACTATGAGATATGCCAACAACTCCTTTCAGGGGCCTGCCAATATTGTTTCTGCTTTTGGAAACTACTTTATGACTATCTATAAGTCCTCTGATGTGGCCGAAGAAATTTATCTTGATTCATTGGATTGCTCTGAGGTTATTAATACCCCGACTATTTCTCCTGAAGATGTTACGTCTGCCTGTAAAAAATTAAAAATTAAAGTCACGTCCGGCTCTGATGGAATTCCAAGCTTTTTTGTGAGGGACTGCCTTTTTGTTTTGAGTCATCCTTTTGCACATATTTTTAATCTAATTTTAAAGCATGGCATTTTCCCTGACATCTGGAATATTGGTAGAATCATCTCTATACATAAGAACGACGACCCAACTCACGTTGAAAATTATCGCGGCATTTCCTTGTTATGCAACTTTTTTAAGTTGTTCGAAATAATCTTGCAAAAATTTTTATTCTCAAAAACTCAAAGTAAAATATCATTCTATCAGCATGGTTTCTATCCGGGGAGGTCATGTATGACAAATCTTTGCAGTTTTTCATCTTATGTTTGTGATGTTCTCGACGAGGGAAGCCAAGAAGACGTAATCTACATCGATTTCCAAAAAGCATTTGACCAAGTCGATCACTATATTCTACTCAGAAAGTTATTTAGTCAATTTGGATTTTCTCGTGGTCTGATAGACGTATTAAGGTCTTATCTGGTGGGCAGGCGGCTGTTTATCGAGATTGAGGGTTTCAGATCAGAATTATTTGTTCCGACTTCTGGGGTGCCCCAGGGGTCCAACTTGGGACCACTTTTGTTTGCTTTGTTTATAAATGATCTGATTACTCAAGTTGTCTGCTATACAGGGTGAGTTTTTTAAAGTGTTACAATGCTATACCGGGAAAACGGTTTGGAAAATTTTCATGAAATTTTGATGACGTCATAGTGATGTAGGGGGACATATTTCACCATATTTTTTACATTTTTCCCCATCCTTGATTTTGAGTGGTGGGGGGTAACTTTGACATTTTAAATGGAATGATGTATTTTTGTTTCCAAAATTCGAATCTACATAAAAAACTACGTAAGTATGTGCATTTTATTTAAAATTGTTTCCAGGTTTACGGAGCTATTAGAAATTTAAGATATTAGAATAAAAAAACACTTACAGCGTAACTACAGCTTTTCCAACCTCTATTATGTTTGAGAAGATGTCCAAAATGCCTTCCTTGAACTTCTAAACACTTTCGCACTCTTCGCTTGAATGAATTTCGCACCCATTCTAACATTTCAGGTGTCACTAATAAGTAGGCAGAACAGATTCGGTGTTTCATGTCATCTAAAGTTGTAGGTGCGGTTGCCATTACTTTTTCTTTTATAAAACCCCACAAAAAGAAATCAAGGGGTGTTAAATCCGGGGACCGAGCAGGCCAGTTGATCGAGCCGGATCGACCAATCCACCTGTTTTCAAATATTTGATCTAAATAATTTCGGGCCTGAATTGCATAATGGGGTGGAACCTCATCCTGCTGAAACCACGTGTCAAGATTTATGTCCATCGGGTTCAATAATTGGCGTAATTGGTTTCTTAAAAAATGTGTGTACATTTCTCCATTTAAATGTCCTTCAAAAAAATGCGGACCAATAATTCTATCCCCAATAATGCCACACCACATATTAATTACCTGACCAGGGATGTTGATTTGGTCGAGTTCGCATCCAGTGTGGATTTTCCTGCGCCCAATAGTGCATATTGTGCCTGTTTGCCTTTAGAAAAGGAACCAAACAAAAATTAAAAATTAAACCTGTGCTAGTGAGAAATACCTCAATGTTACCTGCTCACAATTATGGAAACTGGCTTCGTCTGAAAAAAATTATATTCTTCAAATACCTGTTATTTCCTTGCATTTGTCTTGTTACCCAACGACAAAAGATGACGCGATTTTCAAAGTCTTGCCCGTACAGCTCTTGGTGAAGCGTAATGTGATATTGATGAAACTTGTACAAGTGCAATATGGTCATAACTGATTTTTGACTCATTCCAGCATCGAAAGCAAGCCGCCTGGAATTTACATGAGGGTCAATAGCTACCACTCCTAAAACACCAACTGCCCTGTCTTCGTTCGTTTGGGTTCTTCTTCGAACACGTGGTTTCGCCTTCAAATTGCCAGTAGTACGACTTCTGGTTTCCAGCCTTTTGAAGGCCATGTGAGACTTCGGGTTATTAGAAAACCTCTCTGCCCACACTAGTGCAGCTTGTCTGTAATTTTTTTCTGCACTCTCCCAAAATGAACAACATATCCACTTGAACATGAAAATTCGCTTCCATGTTTTAAGCAATAAACATAAATTATTAATACAACGTCAAAATTCTTAAATGACATGTAAAAAATAGCATTTCTATGGAAACGCGTTATGAAGGAAGGGGCGATCTTAATTGATAAGATTTTTTTCTTATTCAAACAAATTTTGGTTCATCATAATTTCGTAAAGAGGGAAACAATCTTCTGCCTGCTTATTAGTGACACCAGAAATGTTAGAACGGGTGCGAAATTCATTCAAGCGAAGAGTGCGAAAGTGTTTAGAAGTTCAAGGAAGGCATTTTGAACATCTTCTCAAACATAATAGACGTTGAAAAAACTTTGGTTAAGTTGTAAGTGTTTTTTTATTCTAATATCTTAAATTTCTAATAGCTCCGTAAACATAGAAACAATTTTAAATAAAATGCACATACTTACGTAGATTTTTATGTAGATTCGAATTTTGGAAACAAAAATACATCATCCCATTTGAAATGTCAAAGTTACCCCCCACCCCTCAAAATCAAGAAAGGGGAAAAATGTAAAAAATATGGTAAAATATGTCCCCCTACATCACTATGATGTCATCAAAATTTCATGAAAATTTTCCAAACCGTTTTCCCGGTATAGCATTGTAACACTTTAAAAAACTCACCCTGTATACTAGCCTATGCTAATGACTTGAAAATTTTCCTCAGAATTGATACCATTGCTGACTGTGCAGTTCTTCAGTCGAACATCAATACTGTTAGTCGGTGGTGTAAATTGAATAAGTTAAACCTGAACATATCGAAATGCAATGTAGTTTCCTATGGTAGAGTCAGGGAGCCACTGTTCTTTGACTATGCTATTGACACAACAATCTTAAATAGGCTATTATGCGTAAAAGATTTGGGTGTGGTGTTTGACCAGAGATTTTCTTTTATCCCACATATCGACCAGATGGTTAGTTGTGCATCTAGATCGTTGCGTTTTATTTTAAGAAACTGTAAGCATTTCTGCCAAATATCTACATTCAAACTCTTGTATTGCGCGTTTGTTAGATCTAAATTGGACTACGGTGCTATTATATGGTGTCCTATTTATGAATGTCACAGATATTCAGTCGAGTCTGTTCAGAAAAGGACGGAATTTATACTGAGCGTGGTAGTGACCACTGTTATTCTGTCCAGATTCAATGAAGTTTCTTTGAGTCTGCGTCGAACCGGTCAGTCAGTCACTTTTCTGTATAAACTATTACATGGCAGAATCGATAGTCCGGATTTACTCCAACAGATTAATTTCCATGTTCCCCGTATGGGTGCTAGATATCATTCTTCCTTTTCCCTGTCTCGTGCCAGATCAAATGTATCGTGTCTGAATCCTATTAATAATATGTGCGATAATTTCAATAAAATCTCCTCTTTCTGGGACATCAATTTTGGTAATCTATCAACAATACTTGGGCATCTTCAATCTACGTGATGCGTCTGGTTATAGTTTAGAGTCAATTAACTTTAAGTTTATTGTGTTATTTCTTAATATTGTTAATTAGTTTCTCTTTCCTTAGTATTGGTTTAAATGTATATTGTTTCAATGAAAATATTCCTGTAATTAGTTTTGAATTTCTTGTAATTGGGTTTCGGCCTGTTAGAAATGTATCACTAAATAAATAAATAAATAAATAAAACAGGGCTCTCCATTCGAAATATGCATATTAATTTCACCAATAATACAAGTGGTTGTTATCTACGATCGAAAAGCACAAAAATACATACCTACATCGTTTGGTTTATTGATTATTAACAAATACTATTATACCCATTAGGTTAACAAGGAGTCAGCTCATCTTACAAATAGCGAGAAAGCAACAACATTCCGACTCAGAAAGAGAGATGCAGAATCAGAAGTATTCTAGAACACCGCTTGACGATGCTTTGGAACATGATTTCATAATTGCCGATGAAATAAGTGAGTATCTTGACAGAACTTGTGCGAAAGTCTGGGACACTTATTGCATTCTCGATACCATAATAATATATTGGGAAGGAAATATTTTGGTTGTTAATTATCAAATTATTGTCTGCTCTTTATAATTGAGGCCATCCCCGGAAGCGCAAAGACAAGCAAAGAGGTCCATGGTTAGAATCCGAGTGAACACAATTTTTTTATAACTTTTTTGCTAACATTTTTTTAAAATTATTATTTTAGTTAAAGACCTGTGGGGTCGGGTTGGTTTGGGTTAGTTTGGGTTGGTTCGAGTTTCGCTAAACAAAACTACGCAAAAAGCCGTTTTAGTTAAAGACCTGTGGGGTGTTAGTTTGGGTTTGTGTTGGGTTTTTTCGGATTAGTTAGGGTTGGTGTCTAAACATATAATGTTATTAAATCCTTGTTTTTTTTTTCAGGCAATGTAGTCTCCAACATGCTATCAGTATCTAGGGCTTCTAAATCTCCAAGCCATGATTCGATTGCAGACCCTCAGGATATTATGTTCAAAATGGATGTTAAGGATGTTCCAACAGTAACTACAAGTTACGCCAAACTGGAATTGTTACAAAATGTGTCGTTTGAAGGGGTCGACAATTCCGAATATGCTGCAGCTTTAAAAACAATTGATCAAAACAATGCGACTAATACAGATGATTGTTTGAAAATTTACGAAAATGAGCCTGGGACGGTAACAATAAGAGATTTTAGGGAAGAGATGTCCTTCATAATGAAAAATAATGATAACATAATGGAAATGAAAACTGACTCCTTTAGCACAAAGGAACAGAATATTTTGATATTATAAAAACTGAATTAATTTTCTGAAAACATTGTGAGTGACGAAATACTCGAAAAAGAGAAAGCTGTAGAAACGATGGAGGGCGAGGAATCAGGAGATGACAGTCAGTTGGAGAAAAGTAACAACGACAATTTTGAAAATCAACAAAACTCTACAGATATCATCACATTGAGTGATAATGAAGTGATTGACTGTCTATCTGCACAGGAACTTGATAAGAATAGAAATAAGCGAAACATTAAAAAAAAAACACATAAATCGAAAAGAAAAAGCTATGATCAAATCCAGAACAAAACATCCCATTAGAGAACCATGTAAAGATACGGGTTCTAAAAAATGCAAGAACTTCATATCTGAAGAACAACGCCATGCAATTAATGGAAAATACTGGCCACTTTTATGGATGGAACAAAGGAGTTTCATATTGACTTCCTGTTCTCGCGTGTCTGTGAAAAGAAGAACCACTGCATCTAATTCTCAAAGAAGTGCCAGTTTTATATTCCGATTGAAAGAAGAGAATGGAATCTTAGTAAATGTTTGTAAGACATTTTACTTAACGACACTGAGCTGCCATAAAAGAAAAAACGACAAAGTTGTCTTCAATGTTTTACATTAAAATTGGAGAAACTGAAAAAATCAATTTAGAACTAAACTATCGCATGCAACAATTAACTAATGGCAAAGCAGCAGCATCTCCCATCAGTCAAGTTCAAACTTTGGCAAATACACCTCAGTTTCTGCAAAACACCAAACCTTCTTTTTGCGATATCTTGAAGTATGCTCCAGCTTGTAATAATCCTGAAGCTCCTACAGATACAACAAACTGGAAAACCCCCCTCTAAAAAAATCGAAGCATGAAAGTATAGTTAAAATCAAAGGACAAAAAGACTCTAGGGTAGTAATACAGGAAATCAAAACAAATATAAAGTCCACAAACATGACTGGAAGTATTAAAAAAGTAAAGCAGTTACAAAACGGAAGTGTAATTGTTAAATGTCATAATGAAGAGCAACAAAAAAAACTAAGTGAAAGTTTGACCAATTCAAACACAAATGTCGAGGTAAAAAATATTAGAAATACGGACCCGATGGTAATGATAACTGGCATATTAAAAGGATATACACCTAAGGACTTTGTCAGTGAGTTTATCAGTGAAAATGATATGTCACATGTATTTGGTAAAGATGTAGAAAGAATGTTTAAATTTATTACAAAAAAGCAATGTAGAAACAATACCAAAGAAAATTGGATTTTGCAGACATCCCCAGAAGTATTTAGGTGGCTTATCAGAAACAATAACCTTAGGTTTGACCTTTGCCCAGCCTATGTAAACGAGTACACCAATGTTGCGATGTGTTTCAAATGCTGCCTATTTGGGCATGTTGCTAAGTACTGCACATCCAATGAATGCTGTCATAAATGTGGAGATGCCCACAATTTCCAAGAATGTAGTTCCACTTCATATGATTGTCCTAATTGTAAAAGATCTAAGTTGGAAGACAGAAATCATACAGCTCGTGATCCCAATTGTCCAGTTTATCTGCAGCGTATTCGGAGGCTACAGCAATATACTAATTACACCAGTTACAATTCGGAAACTTTTTTATAAGGGAAGTTAAGAATACTGAAGTTTATGAAGGTGACCTACTTTGTGAGGAGGCCAATAGGAAAACTGACCTGCAATTTACTATAGCATATCAGAATGCGCGTGGCCTAAACAGCAAGACCAGGGAGTTTTATCATGCAGTGCAACTGACTGAGAATGAATATGACGCCATCGCCATAACGGAAACCTGGCTTTCCAACACCGTATATGATAGTGAATTTTTTCCTGATAATTTTCTTGTCTTCAAGAATAGAAACAGAAAAGATACTGAACGTGGTGGAGGTGTGCTAGTGGCGGTTAAGAAAACCTATAGGTGTATATTGTTAAAACTAGATTTTAACAGTCCCGATATAGATTTAGTGGGTATAAAATTGTATGTAAATGATTATCTGTATATGTATGTATTGGTAATTTATATATCAACTAGATGCTCTATGAGCAGCCGAGATGATTTTTTTTCATACCTGGAAAGTCTTGAATACTTGTATGATGATAATTTTGTTATTGTTGGTGATTTTAATATTGCTCGGTTGGGAGATTTTTATTCAGTAAATAGTAAAGACTCAAATGTGGAAATGCTACTTAACTTTATAGATTTCTTGAATTGTCAACAAGTAAACAGGATTGTTAATAAGAATAACCACATATTAGATGTTGTATTGACGGGACTTCAGTGTCTTGTAACAGGGAGCGCTTTTGGTTTTGTTAATGTAGACCATCATCATCCACCTTTGGGTATAGAAATCAAATTAAAAAATGCAAGACAAAGATCTCTATCCAACAATGGTGATACCACTGGCAATTTTAATTTTCGAAAAGCTGATTATTGTGCAATGTACCAGTTACTTCAAAATACTAACTGGGACGTGAAATCATTTAGGGATATAAATTTGGTTGTTGAACATTTTTATGATAAAATCAATGACATTTTTAGAATATGTGTACCAAAAAGTAAATCACCTGTGCGCAGGTATCCTGTATACTTTAGTAAGAGTATTATTAGAGACATCAAAGAGAAAGATAAACTCAGAAATAAATTTAAAAAACTGGTAATCTATGTTATCAAAATCTGAGTTATGCTCAAAAATAAAAAGAGACATTAAAAATGTCCATGAACAATACCTTAACAAAATTCAGCTTGATATTAATCAGGATCCAAGATCTTTTTGGCAGTATATAAATAATAACAAAAAATCAACAAGTACTCCTAGTAATGTGCATTTGGATGATGTTGAATACACTGAGGGCCGGAGTATCTCAAATGCCTTTGCCTCATACTTTAGCTCGGTGTATAATGATAACAATATTCACAATCCAGAAAATATGGACATTTTTGATGTCTCTGATGAACTCTGCATTACAGAGGTCACATATGAGGATGTCTGTGATGCTGTGAGAAAACTTAAAATTAACAGAGCAGTTGGGCCGGACAACATCCCGTCCTATATTTTTAAGGGCATGATAGGATTTCTGGCTGAACCACTTAGAGACATATTTAACCTTTCACTTAAAAGCAATATATTTCCGCAAAAATGGAATATGTCCAGTCTTTAAGAGTGGTGATAAATCAAATATACAAAATTATAGACCTATTTCCCTGTTGTCCTGTCCAGCAAAAATATTTGAAAGTGTTATATATAAATATGTTTACAGCTATGTATCGCATAAGATTAGTGTATATCAACATGGCTTCCTAAGTAATAAGTCCACAAGCACTAATTTGTGTAATATCACGCAGTATATAGCTGAAAGTCTAGACAATAAATTTCAAGTAGATGTAATTTACACAGATTTTGCCAAAGCTTTCGATAAGGTGTCTCATACAATTCTCTTGACAAAATTGAGTAAGGAATTCGGATTTCATGATAACTTGGTAGCATTCTTTAAGTCTTACTTGGAGGAGAGATATCAAAGTATTGTTATAAGAGGATATTATTCTGACTACTATTTGGCTACATCTGGTATCCCACAGGGTTCAAATCTTGGACCATTATTGTTCTTAATGTTTATTAATAATATAGTAACGGAAATAACAAATTCAAATATATTGATGTTTGCAGATGATCTGAAGCTATATTCAAGGGTTTGTGATGGGGTAGATTGCCGGAGGCTGCAACTGAATCTTAATAAGTTACATCAATGGACACTTAACATAACTTGTTTTTTAATATAAACAAATGTTTTGTTCTGCACTTTTCAAAAAAGAAGAATATTATGAGATTGCCATATACGATTGGTGGTAAACTCTTGAGTGAAGTCACAGAAATGCGAGATCTTGGTGTTACTTTTGATATGCAGTTGACGTTTAGAACCCACATATCCAATATCGTAAATAAAGCAACACAAATGTATGGCTTTATTGTCCGGAGCTGTAAGCTATTTCGTGATATAAAATGTATTAAAATATTGTATATATCTTATGCAAGGAGCATTCTTGAGTATTGTTCGGTTATATGGGACCCATACTACAAAAATCACAAATATGAAATAGAGAAAATACAGAATAAATTTCTAAGGTATGTTCACTACAAAGAAACAGGGCTGTATGAGTTCCATATAGCTGGGCAGGATGTCATGATCTCCCTAAACATCAAATCTTTGGATATGCGCAGAAAATTTGCTTCTTTGGTGTTTATTTATAAACTACTGCATAACCTAATTTATGATCCAGGTTTGTTAAGTTGTCTGAATTTTTATGTACCATCCTATAGGACACGAAGTCCATTAACATTATATGTTGACAATGCAAGAACAAATTATTACTACAATTCTCCTCTTATTGTAATGTGCAGGCTGTGTAATGAAATTAGAGATGACTGTGATATTTTTGCATTGGGTTTGGATGGATTTAAGAAAACAATTAATCACCTATTGGAGGATCTATGTAATTAGTATGGTTTGACATGTCCTGTCCTACTCCGTAAATGGATGTAAATCTGTGGAGTTTGTATTTAAATAAAAAAAAATAAATAAATCAGCGCCTTGTGCCATTATACCGGAATGTGATGGAAGAGGAAAGGCACCAAACCCTAAAAAGCTTGATAGGCAAGCAATAATGACACACGTAAATAGCTTCCATCCAAACATATCGCATTACAGGCGTGAACACGCTCCACGAGTAAGGTATTTACCAAACGACGTTTCGGTCACTTTCATGCATAAAGACTTCGTTGAAAAGTTTCCCCAACATAATTGCTGCTACGAAGCATATCGAAAAATTTTGTTTCAGGAGAACATCAGGTTTATGAAGCTCGGACATGAAGAATGTGAGACTTGCGAGGTTATGCATCTACATAATTCGGATCATGGGAAAGATAACCCTAACCCGGCTTGTGAATCCAGAAATGGATAAAACATATAGACAGAGCAAACATTGCCAGATCTCTGTACAGGAAACATGCAGAAACAACATTCGAGCCAAAAACTATCTGTGTGTCTGCAGATTTAGAAAAAATTATTATGTTCCCACGTATGCATCAAAGATGATCCAATTAGCGAACATCTCGACAAAATAGGTATAACCCACCGCTTTTGCAAGAGGATAATAGCTAGAGCTACCAATAAACCCACTTCCATGGTACGAATTATCACAGGTGACATCCAAGCATATGAGTCACTATTGAACAATGGCTTCTTTTTTAAAAATCAACACTACAAAACATTTCCTAGCTTGCCACCACAACCTGCACCAATACCCTAAATGTTGCCAATTTACACACAAAACTGAAGACTGTTCCAACCCTATAATTTGTCGCAAATGCGGAGATAACCATCCAACAGGTAAATGCAGGACAAACCTGCCGATTAAATGTACTGCTTGTGGAGGCGAAGACCATCAAGCATGGCAATTTATATGCCCACGACGCCCCATAAAACCTATAGAAGGAATCCCCAATATTAGAATGAAACCACTTAACAAAAAGTCCTATGAAATACCAGAAAGTATAAGATCAAGTTCACGTATACATGGAGCTATTACAATACATGACCATATTCTCAACACATACATTAACGAAATCAATAAACCTAAAAACAGCAATAGAGAAGAACTGATAAGCAAATTACGGAAAAGGTTCGCAGAGGAATATAGCATTGATAAATGTTTGGTATTCCCAGGTAGCAACAATGTTTACATTTTTATGTTCAACCTAAATAAACCAAACACAATTTCACCGACAGAACTCAAACAAGGCAACATAATAGCAGCAAACATTAATGGAGCTTAAGATTTTGTATGCAAACATCAACAGTTACCAACCCAAAAAGTATATAATCAATCAATCAATCTTTATTTAGGAATCACCTAATACAATTAATCTACATAAAAATGACATGCCACAAATATTAAAAAAGGCTATTAATAATTAATAATACACAACGCACAATACCAAA
>MU183558.1:0-18296 GCA_016904865.1 Pissodes strobi
TTTCACTTTTCAATATAGACACACTGACATGCAACAAACCTTTTTTTCAAAGGAAGTGTAGCCACACTAGTCGTTAAACATCTTTATCGGTATCAGACGATATGACCGATAATTACAGAAAATACACCTGACACCTGGCAGTTTGCCGATTAATTTCACTTGATGAATTAGACTTGATGGTCAAAAATAACAACGTTAAATTTAGATACCAAATTGGTCGCTTTTCTCCGTCTAATCGCTTGCAGCGTCCAGACGAGAAGGACTGCCAATTCCCTCAAAAAAGAATATATACCAAATCTGTCAAGTATTCCATGCAAAATTTTAATCCAAAAAGGACTTATGTCCTTTTGGATTAAAATTTTGCATGGAATACAAAGTGTTTCATTTAGTATGATTCATACATGCACACAGCCACTACTCTTCACTTAAATCTGTCAAGGGCGCTTCAAACGGACTCATCTTTCGAGCGACTCGGAACACCGGAAGAAAGGTGGCAAGAAGTAACGTAGCGAGAGTATCGATAACACAAATTGACCAGTGGAAGGGGAAAATCTCACTACTGGATTTTGTAACATTTACAACGTTACAAGCTGCATGCCAAAAAAAGTAGCGATCACCGTACCTCTAATCTTCACTATAAAATTGTTTCTCAAAGTAATCCATAACATTAAATATCAAAAGTTTGATTAATCAAATATACTATTCTTCATGGACTGGAGGTATGCAGCTTCCAGCGTTTGATATGTTGTTATACCGACGGATTCTGAGAATATGGTGTATAGACTGGATAACAAATATCGAAGATTAAAGAAGATTAGACAAAAAAACTAATCCAAATCGTTAAAAACATAGTTAAGAGCAATTGAAGAACTGCGAACGATAAGTGAATAACGACCTTTTTTGATAATATTCACTTTTGATCTGATTCTATATAATAAAACATCACTCTATTGTTTGGCATGAAAAGGAAACATGTAACCTTCTTCAATCCACCGATAGATAGGGTAAGAAGGTATCTACATTTAAATCTGGTCATACAATTACTATCAGAAATGGATAGCACAGTGTTTATTGTTTTACTGTTTTTTGTTTGTCAAAGTCAGTGTGCTGAGGTTCTTTTACAAAATGGAAGGAATAAATTCGGACGATAGACTCTGATTATGTTGGATTAAAATAGTGTCGAAAGTGATATTAGTGGTTCGTCTGCAAATGATGAAGTAGAAACGAAGCCGAAAAAAGAGTGAAATATAAAAAAAGTGTCGAGCATCACAGTACACGTGATAGAAGTGAATACTAGTCTCAACTTATTTTACTTATCTGAGCCGGTTCCGACAAGTTATAATCAATTTTAATAGAATTGGTTAGTTTTAGTTCGTCTAATCAACTTTTGGTTAGTTTCACATAGTCTCAACTTATTTTAGTCATTTGGGTCGGTTTCGATAAGTTATATTTTAATAATTTTGGTTAGTTTGGACTCTAATCAACTTTCGGTTAGTTTCACTTAGTTTTAGATACTTTATCTCTCTTGCGGGACGAAAATTCCAAAACGTGTCATTACACGGCCTTGAAAAGTCACTCCCGTGAAACTAAAGAAGTATTGTAAGGAATATGTTCCTACTCGCTGTAGCCAGGTTAGTGGTACTCATGATATAATAAGGGAAGTTTATATATCATGAGCGGTTTTGTTATTCAAAAACAAAATACATTGATAAAATGAATTAAATACTCCGCATTATTATCAAAGGAAATTTACGACGGCCGCGGCGTCCTGGGGTCACACGAGAGAAAATATTTTAAAACAGCTCTGAGATAAAAAGTCAGAATTCTGAGATAAAAAGTCAGAATTCTGACATAAACAGTCAGAATTCTGAGATAAAAAGCCTGAATTCTGAGACAAAAAGTCTGAATTCTGAGATAAAAAGTAAAAATTCTGGAAATAAAAGTCACAATTCTGAGATAAAAAGTCAGAATTCTGAGATAAAAAGTCAGAATTCTGCGGTAAAAAGTCAGAATTCTGAGTTTAAAAGATAACGTAAGAAATATCGTAATATCAATCCAGAATGCTAGTGTTAGCAATCGTAGTCGTATTGGAGCGCATAAAACAAGGCTTAATGTGTTATTCGGTTTGAAGCAACCTTTAGTAATACGTAAATGTAAAGCACTTACATTACTATTTATCTTTTTATCTCAGAATTCTGACTTTTTATCTCAAAATTCTGACCTTTTTATCACAGAATTCTGACTTTTGATCCCAGAATTCTGACTTTTTATCTCAAAATTTTGACTTTTTATCTCAGAATTCTGACTTTTTATCTCAGAATTCTGACTTTTTATCTCAGAGCTGTTTTAAAATATTTTCCCTTGTGTGACCCCAGGACGCCGTCGTAGAAATTTAATATTACTAAAAATTAGAAATAAAAAACAAATCATATTTCTTCTTTTGTCTTATAGCTATAGAAACTATAGTACAAAAACAGTATGGAACAAAAATAGAAAAAAAAATCCAAATTAAATACATTAGCTTACTATTAAAATATCACGGGCTACGCCGACACTCACAAAAATATTCACGCTGAAATTCCAATTCTTAGCAACTAACTAAAGCTAATCAGCTACACCCAAGTAACAATTTAGATGCTAGTTAGATTTATATCAGCTTTAAAATAGTTTTAAAATGGTCGGTAGAGTTACTGGTGATTTATGAACACCTTCAAACATGCTAACATATCTCAAAGCCCATTTATTCTTAAAAATAAGTTTTAAAGCAGCCTTGGCAGCAATAATATTAAGTGTCCATGGACCTGAGAACGGGTACTCTTGTGTTAGCTTTAACGAGGCTTTTGTATTATCAATCTTAAAATTTGTTGATTTTCTGGAGGTCTGTTTAGTTTTTAAAAAATCTGTCTTAACACTATAGCTTTAAGTTGGATTTAAAAGATATTCTTTAAGCACTTCATAAAACTTGCAGTTTTATATAAGATAGCAATAAAGCTCAAGTCTTAGATTGGCTACTTAAAAGAATGTATTAGAATTACTGGGAAAATATATTGCTTCATTAAGGCCATACAATCTCCTATTGGACTTTTCTGTTGCTTTCTTAAACCATTGATAAGGCCAAGTAGTTTTATAAGCAGGCCGAGCAACCTTGGTCAAGACTAAGAAGCTTTACTCTAAGGAACAGTTAAGAGTAAACAGATTAATTACAGTAAATAAAAGGTTATGACAAAACTAATAAGATTTATGCCTTCTTTCTAAGAAACCTTGAGGTTTTAAATGATAAGAAGCCATATTTTTTACAAACTACACAAAACACAAGCCTCCATATTGGAAATATTTTAGGAAGGTAATATTATTCAATAATTTTATCAAAATTTCGCAGTTCCTACCTTAAAAAATAAGAGGATATTAACAGTAATACAATATAAGATTACAAACAAACATTTTTAAGTTTGTTTATAATAATTAAACCTTGTTAAGAATTAGTCAGTAATAATTTAATTATTTAAAAAAGCAGGAAATTTAAGGCGTTTTAATTTTGAGAAGGTATCTTTCCATATTTCTTCGAACCAGTCGACTTCGTTATAATTTTTGTCTCCTATTTCGGCGAATTTACCAGATTTTGGTATTGCATTTCCTCCATGTTTATTCTTAGGAGTTGGAATGCATCACCGACTAGACGATATCACATGACAGACATTTGTTTGATGTAACTGGTTTACAGGTTATGATAATTTTATCTAAAGATGTTATAAATCTCAGAGTTCTTAAACTCATCCTAATCTTAGATCACTATAAATCCTATGGTTTTAAATGACACTTGCTAAAAGTTTTATGATTGCCTTGAAGGCAATGATAAGAGAATCGATTTCAATGCAAGTTGGTTTTAAACAAGCTTTAAGATTTGGTCCTGAGACCCTCATAGGAGTGGGCCCTTTGGCTGTAAGAGGGCCTTTATCTTGCCTTCAAGAGGTTGTCTAGAGCAGAAGGTTTTAATTGAGTCTTATTCATTTGGCTGTAACAACGTCTTGAAAACCATATTAAAGCCTCTTTTGTTACTTGGGCAACCACACTGCCTAGTTCTTCATTTTCTTTTGTTTGCTGATTGGTATTGTCTCTGATTGGTAGGAATTCTCCGTGCACTGTCATGCCTAGAATCTATAGAAGTAAGTGACTATCGGGGATTCGCTTAGCTGATTCAGATCCCTAACATATTCGCAGTATATATACACTTTATAGCAAACTGCAAACGACGAATAAAGGTTGCGTAAAATGGGACTTTGCTAGCAGGTATTGTAGTAGATAACGGACCCGCCACCACCAAAAATCTTCCCGGATCGCAAGGTATCGATACAACAGAAATGTATCCATACTTGCAATGTATCGTAAACCAAAAGTATCGATACTCTGGAATATCGGATCGCATTGCGTATTCCTAATCTGCGATATTCGTCTGTAGGAGCAGCATTGGTCAGTCCACGTTGCGTTTATCATCAATTAGGCGTAATCTGCTTAGAAATATAAATTTTAATCCGAAAGTTTTACTAATTATTATTGTTCAAGTCCTCTCAAAATAAGTCAAATAGTTTTTTTAATTAGGGCAATTCAAACATAAAAAATGCAGGACGCTCTTTTTGCTGAGTAGTTTACATGCAGTTAGACGATATTAGTTGATAAACGGAAGAAATTGTTTCGAAATATTGACTTAACAAATTTTAAGACAAAACAAACATATATTGCCCATTTGGCACCCAATCATTTACCCTGCTTTAAACCGTTCCGTGTTACCTGTGTTTAAGTTATTCTTGGCCTTGCATAATGTGAGAAACTCAAACTTGAATGAATTCATAGACGTGAAATGAAGTTTGATAATGTGAAAAGCTCGTCAAAATCCGTAAGCCCGTTTTCAAATTAGAGCAATTTAATTTTTTTTTATTTAGTAGTATATCTAAGACAAAAAAATTGACGGATCTCACACCTTACGCAAGCATCCTATGTATTGAAAATGCCTGATACAATTTTTAAATTTAAAAAACTTATGATTTACATCTGTCACAATATAACAAATTAATTACTATTAATTTATGTTTACCGATTTTGCGGGGTTGAGATCATGTCACCCGAAGTGACACCCAATGATAATGTTACATAAAAAAAGTCTATATTATTTTTAGTCAGTTTAAATTAAAACAGCAAATAAATAAGCGATTGATTACTAAAGCCAAAAGCTCGTATACAAGGTGTTACAGAATGTTGTGAGGGAATTTTAAGGACAGATTCTACATCTAAAAATATGAAAAAAAGTTCATATAAACATGGGTCCGGAAATGCTTCGATTCCATGATACGGGGTGTTTAAATTTTTCCATCTTTAATAGTTTATTTTCCATTTATCGAAAACCCCTTGATATATTGATATTGATATGAGTTTTGGTGCATGAAAATGTATCATTACAGGTCACATTTACATGTATAAAATTATTTTCTAAAGCACTACATCAGTGGCGATCATGCCGCCAAGTCTCTATGTTTAGCGAAAAAAACTGTGCGCCACTGGTTTTCAGGAAAAAGTTCAAGAGGCCCTTTTTCAGTAAAATTAATATGGCTTTAAGGAAGCTTCATACTAATTTTTTTTAAAACCAGTGGCGCACAGTTTTTTTCGCAAAACATAGAGACTTGCCAACTAAAACACTCTGTATCATGAAAACGGAGCATTTCCAGATCCATGTTTATATGAACTTTTTTTCATATTTTTCGATGTAGAATCTGTCCTTAACTTTTCCTCACAACATTCTATAACAACCTGTATAACTACGCTACTGAGTGCCTGTCGTCAAAATATGTTGATTTATAGCGGCATCCAGACTTTAACCAATAATTAGAATGTAGGTACTCCCGCCTAGTAAGACTTACTTGCTTTAGTCAACGTGGACTCGATTACGGGAGCGAAGGGTATAGTTATATGAACTGAAAGTAGTTAGAATGAGACAAATATAATCAAGTTTGCAATAGCAAATTAAAGGGGAGCCAATAAGCGAATAAAATATATACGGGAGTGATTTCGAATATATAATTTAATCTAATTATTCTAGTTTTTCAATCATTTACAATGGGATTGATGACACTGGAATCATTAAACGACATTAGACCATACACCATACAGAAAAATAAACAGCCATATTTTGCGGCTTGTTTTAAATAAATAACTGCTTATTGTTGATTGGCTATTTTTGATTGTTATTTAGTTTGTTGCATCTTATCAAGTAATCAAATAGGTAATAAAAATATTGCATTTTAATCTTTACGGTCTAAATTTCGTTAATAGATAAATATTATATTTAAACCTAGTAAACAAGAATTTTAAAACATTGATAAATATCGAAACTGTAAATTTTGACTTTTTTGATGGACCATGTCAGTAATTATTTTTCTTTTATTTTCCCTAATCTAATTCTAAGATTTCTGTCAAATCGGTTCATAAATAGCAAAACTGTCAAATTTTACGTTTTTGACAGATACTTTCACAAATGATGATGATGGTGCTAGACCTTCTTTACAGAGGGTTGGATGGCACTGCTACGAGGCAACTTGCCAGCGCACCCTTCGCCCGGCGCTTAGGGAGAGGTAGAGCTACCCTTCTACATCCGTTACACGTTAGTCCAGTTTGAAGGGCCTTGTATTCGGTGGGAAAGACCAGTAAGACGGGCCTGTGCCCCTGGTGATTTCCGAGCTTTATACAACTATAAGCTAATGAAATGCACAACTGAGTTTCTATGCAAGGAGGCTTCGCACACTGTAGGTATAACCACTTTCTGTCAGAGACTTCAAATCCCCGTAGGGAACACCCCCGACCGCCCACAGGCCACGCTACCACGCACGGAAATTCCCTGAAGTCCTAGTAGGAATCACCCCACACTACACGACCCACTGTCCAGCCGGCACGACTTTCCAAACACCCCCCGAAGGATTGGAACACGTTATCTAAGCAAACAGCTTCCACTATGCCCGTGCCAAATTCTGTAATCCGTTTCCAACGTGTTCGTCCTTCGACGGCTGGACCGGAAGTGTACTTTCACAAAAAATATTTTTAATATTGTCCCTAACCTAATTCTAAACTTTCACTCAAATCGGTTCATAATTAACGAATCTGTCAAATTTGACATTTGTGACATACATACATACATACATACTTTGTCAAAAAATATTTGTCTTTTATATCCCCTAATCTAATCTGAAAGTTTATTCAAATCGGTTAATAAATAACGAAATTGTCAAATTTGACATCTTTGACAGATAGGTAATACGTAAATAAATATTTTCCTTTTATTTTCCCTAATCTAATTCGTTTCATAAATAGCAAAACTGTCAAATTTAAAATTTTTAACAGATACTATGATAAAAAAAATTATTTTTAATTTTTCCTAGTTACAATTAAATAATTTCATAAAATAATTTTTTTAAATTTTTCCTAGTTCAATTATATAATTTCATTTAAATCGGTTCATAAATAACGAAACAGTAAAATTTAACATTTTTGACAGGTGCTAAATATGTCAAAATTTATTTTCTTTTATTTTCCTTATTCTAATTATAAAATTTCATTTAAATCAGTTCATAAATAGCGAAACTGTCAAATTGGACATTTTTGACAGGTACTCTGATTAAAATACTTTTCTAAAGTCGACAGATTTTGAGAATCACCCTGTATCTTTTTGAAAGTTTATTCAAATCGGTTAATAAATAAAGAAACTGTCAAATTAGTCATTTTTGACAGATAGGTACTAAGTACGTCATAGAATATTTTCCTTGTATCTTCCCTAATCTAATTCGGTTCCTAAATAGCGAAATTGTCAAATTTCACATTTTTTACAGATACTATGTCATAAAATCCACATATTTTGAGAATCACCCTGTAATCGAGCTTCTATACTCGACGCGCCGAACAGATTCACCAATCGCGGAAACAATTCATCTTATTTTATGATTGAATCGACCCAATGTTTTGTTTTTCATTTCGATTTTTCTTATCCATAATACAAAAAATAAAAATAGAGTGTGTTAATGAAAGTTCCTATGTTTAGAATCAATGGAATCATAAAATAATAAGAATTATTGTATCCGTGTTTTCCGTGTTTGGTGAATCTGTTCGGCGCGTCGAGTATAATAAGTAATAAAAATATTGCATTTTAATCTTACGGTCTAAATTTAGATTTAAATCGCAGTATAAAATAACACTAACTTACCTTATTCAACAATATTATTCGAACATTTAGAATAACCCACAACACACCGTCAACGTCGTCAAAGTATCCGTTACGTCTTATCACAAGCAAGATATTTTATTATTTACTGAGCGTTACTGATTCAGTGTCGGAATTTCAATATGTCGAGGTCACGAAATCCAATATTATCCGTATGCGCTGGTCGAGGTCACGACATCCTTATTAGGTTTCCATAAAAGTGACCCCAATAGCATTTTCAATACTAAAACTGGCAAAGAGGCCTAGAGATATTGATAATTAATCTCTTTATTGTCGAAATGGCACACTCGCAAACTTTTTGTTTTTTGTTTTATTGATCACTCCGTATATCATGACAATATCAACTCTACTGAAAAATTGCCTTTCAAAATCTGCAAACCACATTCAAAAAGTTTATTTTAAAAAACAAGTCACAGCAATTTGGAGTTGGGACTAAAAGCTTTTGTCGATCTTTTTGCTGACCAGTTTATTTACAAGATAACCCAGTACTACTACTGATTAAGTTACTAATATGCATTTTCGGTCTATGTAAATTCAGTATGGTCATAAGCAGGTATAGTTCATCAATAATTTTGCGTTTTAAGCGTCGCGTCGCCGCGTCACCTCGCGTCGGCGTCGGTTGACTACGTTTATTTAAGAACTTCACGGGCTAGCTACATAGTTTCCCTAGATCACCTCAAGCTCGGTTATTAATTTCGATAACTTTCAAATGAAATTCTGACGTATTGGGGTTTTCAGTTTTCACCCCTACGTTTTTATTTGTATAGCTTCACCTTTGAATTAAAATCAAGTTATTTCAATCGTTGTACCCCGCGACTATCACTTTTATTGCGGTGATAAAGGAGCTTTTATTTTTAGTTTATATAAATTTATAACACTTTTGACTAGTAACAAAACGTTTGGCGCCATTGACCCTGGACCTAATGTTGGTAAATGCTAAATAGCCCGGATTTCATAGACAAAAAATAGAGGAGAATATGATATTGAAGAATATTCGATGTGCATGGCTGGCCATAACGTTAGCTCCGAGGTTGTCGGTAATTAAAATTTGCAAATACGTTTTTTTTTGCTCGTTCGTCATTCCTGCATCAGAAAATACAAAAAAAAACATTTAAGGATAAAGTACTCATAGATTGAAGATCAGTTGCCGCTCATGTATAATTGTAAACCGTTTACTTTCAAGACTCCCAAACACGCAGTATTTATTTGACATGAAAACTTCAGAACGTTTCAACTAATTTTGATATTAGCTTATTTAATTTAAAGTTTTTTGCGAATTGAAGAATGTTTATAGATCCCATTATTTTTTGCATCCAGCATCTTCAATTAATTCTGTTGTATCTATAAACATAAATTAGTAGATTTGCTTTTTAGGTACCTTTATATACTGAAATTGGTAATATTTTAGTTTGGATTTTTCTCAATGTTAAAACTATCGAAATTTGGACAAATAGTGAAGGTCTCTTATAACAACCTGCATAAAGCAGCTGCAACTGTATTCGATAAAATATATGACTATATGTCTACTACTTTTTGAAATGTACTAATATAAATAATAATAATAATAATAATAATGATAATAATAATAAAAAAAAATAATAATAATAATAATAATAATAATGTCGCATGTATTTTAGGGTAACACAGTTAGGACAAGAGACCATCGGCTATCGACAAGGACTGCATACTGAATTCTGCAGAGATTATCCAGAGCTGAATGTAACAGAGCAGAGAGTGGCAGATCAATATCGTGTTATCATCAGGAACAATCTCATCCCAGCTGCAAGACTTAAGACTATCAAACAAGAAGTAGAATGCAAACTGCTAAACCTGCACAATAACAACAAAGATAATGAGGATCATGATGATGATGAGAATAAGAATCACGATAATAACGAGAATGGTGACCAGGACGGAGATGCTGGACATGTGGGTGGGACGCCTGAAGTAGCAGAGCAGGAGCTGAACGGTGTGGCACGTGACCTAAATAGAGATAATGTGGACAACGAAGCATTGTTCGAAACGCTTCTCTCAGAGACGAGAAAGCTAATTGTGGAGTACAATGGCACCGACCCATTAAGTAGACCACCATTACCTAGGGTGAACCCCTCAAAGAGACTAGGAATCGTCCTTACTATTATGAACAACCCAATTCTGTCAAACTATATCACCCAGGCGAACACGTTGGACCACTTCCATATGTTAATCTAATGCGCTGGAAGGGCCATTGCCCAAATCCTGGCAACCAAAGTACGAACAAAGGGAACGGCGCAAACAGTGAACGAGCCACAAACACCTCTAGAAAAAAAATTATCTGTATTTTCAGGGCGTTTAAAGAGATACAAATCGAGTAATAAAAGAAAACGAGATAATATCTTATTCCAACGATCAGAAAAAACATTCTACAGAGCATTAAGTCCGAGGGCCAGAGCATCGAACAACAAATTCCCCAGTAGTGACAATGTTGAACAATTTTGGAGCGAACAGTTGGGGAACACCGGCCCAGTGCAACGTTGAAGCAGGCTGGAGCGCCGAACCTCCCAGGAATACGACCAAATGCCTGACGAGCCGTTTACAACAGCAGAAATTACAAACGTCATCAGAGATACCCATAACTGGAAGGCACCTGCCCCAGATGGAATACACAACTACTGACTCAAGAAACTCCAATGTACCTACGAAAAATTAACAAATTTAGTTAATGACGTAATCGCCCATCCTGAAAATATGCCACGCTTTCTATTTCAGGGTGCCACGTACCTTTTATCAAAGGACCCGGAGAACACGGAGAATCCATCCAGGTACCGACCAATCACGTGTCTCCCAACAATGTACAAAGTGATAACAACCTGCTTAGCGCATCGGCTATATGCCCACTGTGAGCGAAACAAGATCATTGCTGACCAACAGAAAGGATGCGCTATGGGTTCAATGGGGTGCAAAGAGCAACTCATAATCAACTCTGTCATCTATAACCAGGCATTTTCCAAACGTAGGAATCTGTACATGGCTTACATCGATTATTAAAAGACTTACGACTCTGTGCCTCATGAGTGGCTACTTAAGATTCTTCAAATATATAAGACTGATGCTAACATTGTTAACTTTTTAAGGCAGGCCATGACATCTTGGCAAACGAAAATATATCTTAATGAAGCCGGTATTACTACCGAAAACATACCAATAGAAAGAGGTATATTTCAAGGAGACGATCTCAGCCCGCTATGGTTCCGTATTGCGATGAACCCTCTATCCCACCAGCTGAATTCTACTTCCTATGGATACAATATCAAAAACAACAACGAGGCAGGAGAGAAAGTCAATTATTTGCTATATATGGATGATCTAAAACTTATGGGAGCTACCAAAAATCAGCTAGAGCAAATGTTGAAGATTGTAGAACGATTCTCCATGGATCGCATTCCAATATCCATGGAGAATAGTTTGGACTGGAAAAGTGCCGTACAGTGAACATCGTACGATGCAAAATAGGTCCAGATCACTTTGAACTTAGGGACGGCCAGAACATCGAGGCAATGAACGGAGATGAATTTTACAAGTACCTCGGAATGAAACAATCAATGCGCATATCACATGACGCAATGAAGGCTGAGTTAACAGAAGAATTTACTAGAAGGGTAAAATGTTTGGCAAAAACTCAACTTAACAGTAAAAATCTCTGCAAGGCTATAAATACATATGCCGTCTCAGTTCTTGGATTCTCGTTTGGATTGGTAGCATTGACCGGCACGGACATGGAAATTCTCCAGCGGAAAACAGGAACCTTACTTACAAGAGCACACAAACACCATCCGAGGAGCGCAGTGGAGCGAACAACCTTGCCAAGACATCTAGGTGGAAGAGATCTAGCGGATCTACGTAAACAATTGGATCGGCAAATAAGTAATTTGCGCAATTATTTTCACATGAAAACTAATTCTTCAGAAGTTCATAGGGCAGTTTGTAACGCAGATGACTCTACACCACTGCTTTTAAAAGAACACCAGGTTCAAGACCGCCATCATACCGAACTTGAGAAAATTCGAGTGTGGAAGCAAAAGCCCTTACATGGAAGGCATGCGACTGAGGCAACCCAGGATCACGTCAATAATACAGCGTCGAGCTATTGGTTGGTTTCAGGACAAATGTTCCCCGAAACTGAGGGCTTTCTACTGGCTATTCAAGATCAAGTGATTCCCATCAGAAACTATCTCAAGTACATAGTTGGAGATGCTTCGGTGGCTGATGATCGATGTCGATACGGCTGTCAAACCACTGAGACTATCCAGTATATTACAAGAGGATGCCAAACGTTCGCAGCAACAGAATATGAACTCAGGCATGATGCAGTTGCGAAGATAATCCATCAGGAACTAGCAGACAAGCTGTTGCTGCTGCAGACGGAAAAGGTAAGTTACTATAAATACACTCCCGAATCTGTTTTAGAAAGTAACAACTATAAAGATCTACTGGGAGTGTACTGTGCTTACTGACCACACGGCGACCCACAATAGACCGAACATAATCTCGTAGGTAAGCGGGCCAAGGAAGCCACGCTAATCGACATCGCCATACCCAACAACAACAATTTGCATGTCAAGCACGCCGAAAAAATCGCCAAATATCGTGGTTTACAAGAGAAAATCCGGCAACAATGGGGAATGGAGAGAATAAGAACGGTCCCAATCATTGTGTCATCAACAGGACATGAGTCCAAAGAACCTGTTAATTAACATCAGGGAACTCGTATTGAGCGAACATCTCTTCAAACTAATGCAGACAGCAGTACTTCTCGCAACAGCCCGTACTGTCCGAAAATTTGTAGGAAATCCGTAGGGGCCGCCAAGGACCCGATAACATGGAAAGGGTTCCCTCAGAGCTTAATCCTTTTAATATCCGGGATATCTGGGATAAGTGAATGAGGGAGTGCGAATGCCGTAAGGCTAAATCATAATAATACTAATAATAATATTAATAATAATAATAATAATAATAATAATAATAATAATAATAATAATAATAATAGCAATCAAGAGTCGAAAATCAATAGAGTTATATGCGTCCCTGCTTCTGTGCCAGTGCGAATATCTCATCGATGAGGGAAGAAAAGTTGCAAAGATGGCGAGAAAAACAGCTTCATGGGAAACATTCGAATGTTGACTTATGAAAGAACTTGTCGACAGATGTCTACCCTAACTAACCCAAAATAATCCGAACTATTGGCTTGCCCCAGGAAGATTCTTCCCAGAATCGGAAGGCTTTTTATTAAGATCAGGTGGTTCTAAAAAGAAATTCCCTGAAATACATCGCCAAAGATCCCCGGATAGCTATAAGTGAAGGTATAAATGCAAAACAACAGAGTCCATACAATACGTTACTGCAGGATGTAAGCTTTTCTCTGCAACAAGATATAAGGAATGTCAAGATTATTCCTCAGGACTTAGCCAACATTCTGGGACTCCTCACCCATAATCGGGTTCCTTATTACTAAAATATATACCTCAAATAGTTATGGAAAACTGTGACTTCCTACTCTACTGGGACCATACAATCCTAATTGATCAGACGGTGATACATAATATATCGCATATATGTCCCTCGTAAAAAAAATCAGGTTTTCAACCTTTGTGGAAGTGTCAATACCTAATACCCAAAATCTGCTCGAAAAGAATGCGAGAAGATTCTCAAGTACCGAGAGTTGAAGGTCAGAATAACGAGGCACTTGCAGTTGAATCGCATCAAGGCAGTGCCAACAATAATTACATCAACTGGATTTGTGCCGAAAATCGTGCAAAAAAATATCGAGAACTTAGGGCTGACTAAAAGCGCCTACAAGCCCATTCACAAAGTTGTCATAGTTTCGACCGCGAGGATTGTTCGGAAGTTCATTGGAGACCCCTAAGTTCTGAAACATTAGAAGTGTCATGCCAAAGGACCCCATAACAAGGAAAGGGTTCAAGTAAATCTTAATCTCTCTGTGCCTAGCGGAACTGGAACTAAGTGAATTTTCCCCTTTAGAGGGAGTGCGAATACCGACAGTCACGCAACTCGGGATAATAATAATAATAATAATAATAATAATAATAAATGCCTTTATTCATAATATTAAACAAATTCCAACAATTTTTTTAATGTGTGGTCACGGCATCCAGCTACTGCTGCTGGTGCAACCACCTTCGTCCAAACATAATTAAACAGCTATTACTAAAAGATAAATAGTAAACTAAAAATAATGATAAATAAAATGGTTAAAATTAATTAACAAACAGAGTAAATGATCATGTAAGTAGTGTTAAAACTAAACTTAAGTAAATCGGATTACAAGAAAGAATTACCTACATAAAAAACAACAAAAGAACGAGAAAGCAAGAAAGAAAAAAAAAGGAAAAGAGGGAGAAAATAAAGAAAAACTTAAAATAACGGTAACTTTAACGTAATAGGCGCTTGGAGTGAATAAAATCCCTTATCCTCCTATGGAAAACATTAATGTGTCCCAACAAGACCGCACGTTTTAATTGAGAAGTAAAAGTCATAATATATTTTGAACTATATTATTTATACTCTAATATAAAGTTAATACACTGCAATTAAACGTGGAAAATAATACCTGGCAAATGTCACTTTCGTGACAGAATCTTATTCTTTTCGTGAAATTTTCAATTACATTTTCAAACGTTTCGGATCCAGTTGCGCTAAATTTCATTCTTCAACTGTCGAATTGTTGTCGGTTTATTAGCGTATACGAGGGATTTTTAAAAAATCCCAATGGACGGAATCGCAAGGCGTTAAATCGCACGATCGTGCTGGCCAGTTCAGATCTCCACTACGTGAGATGACCGATCGGGAAACTTTGGCAACGTTGCGCTTCCTCTCAGCTGATTTGTACATGTAACCGTGGCTGTTTATGGTTAAATGAAGAAGTACGGTCCAATCACATCACCTGCCCAAATTTAGCGCCAAACCGTGACTCGTAATGGATGCATTATCACTCGTGATTTTCTTCACCCCAAATCCGAGAATTTTGTTTATTAACAAAGCCTCAAGGTATACGTGTCACTTATTGATGAACAGAAAATTCTCGGAAAAATCGACATTCACTTATTGTTCTTGCGATACCCAAGAAGAAAATGTATGATGTGTCGTATGGTCCAATGACTTCAATTATTGAGTCAATTCAATTTTGTGACCATGAAAATGCAGATTTTTTGTGTGAATTCAATGGGTTGAAATGTTCAACTGTTGCAAACGATGACGGATAGATGTTCCCGGATTCTCGCGCCAACACTTTCAAGCATTGCAGCAATATTTTCAACAGACCAACTAGTACGGTGATGCACTGGTGTTTTCACATCGACGCCAGACCCATTTTGCTCAAATCTGTTAATTAGCATTTACGCAATCATGTGGCATATTATGTCGACGAAAAAGGCCACGCAATTTTCGAACTTTTTCCGCAAAACATTCTCCATATTTGTAATTCATTGTTCGACCGTATATTCCTCCATGGCTACTAATCGCAAACTCTTTACATTATTTTTATCAATATTTTTATGACGTACTGGGAATAGAATAAAAATACGGCGCAATTCAAACGTGCGTTCCTATTGGAGCACCCTTTAGAATTCGTAGTTTTGCTTCGGAATTGGGGATAATGCAAGTTCAAAAAGACATTTGGGTAATTTCGGGCTATTAATCTAATAAACAAATCAAAACATATGGAGGTCAAATCTGTCCTTAATCCTTAATCATCCGAACGTATGAAGTGATGGCGTTTTGATCGAATTTACCAACACTATAACTGAACAGAAGGCAATTATGTGCAGACGATTGCGATCATGCTGCCTCGGCGCAGTCCAAGAGAAAATATCACAGTTAACTTCGTTTTGTTGGTAACACATATCTGGATAGAGCCATGAAATATGTGTCGAATATCTTAGATCAAAATCAACAATCAATCCCAGATTTCTGCAGCTTTTGAAAACGACAATAAGGAAATGTTAATGAAGATTTTAAGAGTCAATAGCTAAGGCATGTCGATGTCCAACTGAGTTTCACTTTCATCAAGTACAAGTTTATGGGCTTGAGATACCTTCGTTATAAGATCAGAATTTATAGCCGAGAGGGCAGCAGGTAAATCCTCTGAATACTTGGGTATCATCAGCGAATTGGTGAACTTTCTAAGTTAAAAGGAAATCTAGAAAAACTCACAGTATATAACGGAAAGAGCAATGGCTCCAACACATTATCCTATGGGACTCCTTTTGAAGTTACACCCACTCTATCCTGAAGAAAAGCCCTAACCCCAATATTGATTTGATTGCGCAAGGCTCTGTATTTAGTCCAACTATTAACTGTTTTTTAATTAACTGTGGTGTCTTATCCCTGAGCCTCATGTTAGAAAAGGTACTGAACCATTGGTTATTCAAACCCTTCTAAAAGATGCACGTTTATTAAAAGTCTATCAATATGAGTATTGAAAAACTCTACCATAACATCGACATCTCCAGCTGAGTATATGAGATATAATACCAATTTTTTATCTGCCTTAGATCAGTTGTAAAAGCTGTGTAATAAAAAGATTTCAAATCACGATAAGTTTTAAAGATAGGTATAGGCCTAGTTTTAGCCAATTTAATTTTAAAAGTATCTAATTTGTAGTCGGAAATATTACTCCAAAAACATCAATAAAGTTAACCTTATATTCTTCACTACATACCAGCAAATCGATCGAAAAATCAGCTAGAGTAATTATTATTGACACGTATTCGCTTCTTTACAAAATGAAAAAGGCCATATTTATTGAACAGATTTTGGACGAATGAAGTCAAATGTAGGTATTACATTAATTTTTTCCTCCACCTGGTTTGATGCACTTTAGTTGGCCAGCAGTTTAGGATTACTTAGTTTTATGTCTGTCTGTGTGCTCGCCGGTAATCACCCAAACTATAAATCTCAGGACCTTGAAATTTGCAAGTAGACAATCGATCTTGACCCGTTACGTCCGAACTAACATTTTTAATAGAGCGAGACATTAAACATTAAAACATATTAGGATTGCAATGAATTTGGTAGCGCTTTTGCCTTTAATTTATATTTTACCTAGTATTCAAAGAATATGGAAGAGGTGCAATAGTTAACCTTTTCAGAACCGCTTTTTATTGGATTTACCTTTAATTTTATTGTTCTTTCAGTTTATTACTACATTTTTAGAGTATTAGTTCCGAATTACTTAGGGTGGATAATCGAATTATTCTCACTACCTTTGTTTTGTTTTATTATTCTGTTCCAGTTTCTTAACTAATTTTTGACCCACAACTTTTTATTTCATCGGGTCTCTATTTCGTTAATGAATATTAATTTAAATTGCTCATTTTTTTTATCGTTGTGCGAAGCTTAAGCCAAAACGTGCTTAATTTTCCAACTTGGGGACTTTCTGACTTAAGTCGTCTTTAAGTGAGTGGCTCCTTGAACAAATAACCCACTCCTATTCTCCCACATATTGAGGACCTTAGGGTCTAATTTGTACCCTTCGCAGACAGCTCGTTCTGGCCTACGCATTCGTAGTGGCAAATTTCTTAATTTCTTGATTACAATTTTGGATTTTTACTCAACTCTCCTCACACTTAGTTTCTTCTAATTATGGAGTGAAGCTATCGCGCCTAAAAATTAGAGTAAAAGTAAAATGGTTACAAGCCTGAGTGACAAGGTCTATAATACATAAGAAATAAGTGTGACATAGGAAAAAATAAATTCAAGAAATAGGTGGAGGATTATGCAAGAACGAAAATAGCAATATTGAGGCAGGCATTGGAACAAGTGATTGATGTAGAATTGCAAGATTTAGATAACGATGAGCTGGAGGACTATCTGGAAAATTTATGTAGAAGCTGCGGGAGACAGGTAAAATAAAATTAAAATATTCAAGATTAAGGCTACAGAAGGGATGGATTGGTGGAATGGGGAATTAGAGAATGAAAGAAATACTATAAACAGAAGCCGAAGACGCTATTTAGTAGTTAATAGATACAATAAGCCGGAC
>MU183558.1:33296-54439 GCA_016904865.1 Pissodes strobi
CAAAATGAAAAATAATTATTTTTATCCAGAGAGGCAAGATCATAAATTAAAAACAAAAGGAGATCGAAGGCGATACCTTCAACAAATAACACAATTTAAGTTCAGGTGTTCAAAAAGTTAACCATTGAATGTAACTGATACTATTTTCTACTAGAAGATTAATTTTCTAACCACTCCAAAGATATCCCATGAGAACCATGAAGCTCAAAGTGGCATGGTGAGGCATAAGTATGTCAGCCATTTGCGCACTTAGGCCAATTGAGCGGACCCATTGTGCCCCCAAAAAGGTTTTTACAAATCCAGCAGTCCTACTGTGTTTATGTAGCTTAGTATGCAGCTTGGGAAGCATCCCTTTATGTGGGCCATCGTTGGCTATTTTATCTTCAGGTGAATATGTCTGTCTGGCGAGAGCGGGGCAGTCGCATAGAATGTGTTCTGCATCTAAACATTCTCTGCATGAGGAGTCTCATTGCAGTCTGCAATGACCGGTAAGTATTTCTGCCATTATTTTTAAGTTTTTCCTTGAGAGTTTTAGAAAATATCTTGTTTTGCATTTACCACTACCTGTTAGTGTTGCTTTGGAGTGGCGAAGCGCTGTTTTATTCATTTGTTCGCGAACAGTGTCCATGGTGAGTGGTAGCATTGGTTCTGGACCAATTGGTTTTTTACGAGACGCTTTCTTAGCTATAGTGTCTGCTCTTTGATTACCAAGGGCTAAGGGCTTCATTGTGCCATTTTTTCCAGGAGATGGTTACTCTGTTTTCTGCAGATATTTGCTTTAGTGAATGTATGCACTCCTTAACCATCAAGCTTCTGGTCTCCATTTTGTTGAGTGTTTGTACAACTGCATTGCTGTCCCCTCCACGTAGCCGGGGAATTCAAGCGTACTGCTGTGCTTCATTTCTCACAAAAATATCTAACGGAGACAGGTTTAAAAGTACTTCCCATGCCTTGGTGGGGGTGGTTTTCGTTGCTCCAGTGATAGCTGTGCATGCTAAATTTTGGAGGCGGGACATTTTAGCTTGAGCTGTTATTTTTCCTGATCGTGGCCACCAAACTAGTGCGCCATTTAGGTGACAGCGCCCATGTCGAAAATAAATACCTTTACGGTGTCGGAATCTTCATGCTGAACGAGCCGCACTGCAGTTAGATCCCGTGAGCTTAGTTAGGGGAGTATGTTTGCTTGTAAATGTTTTGGTACATAAATGCACGTCCTAGATTTGTTACAGATTGTATCGTAGAGGAGACTACCTGAAAGATCAGTTAGCCCACATATCTTACCTTTGATAATGTATGGCTCCTGAATAATAAATAATAAATAAATCTTTCTGAAATTTTAACGTGGATAAGGTCATTTACCTAGATCAAGAAGAGAAGGAATCCCAAGACAGACCCCTGCGGAGTCCCGCACTCAATCCCCTTAGCCACCAACCGCACAACCAGACACAATGACTGACTGATTACGACCACCATGATATGGGTTCCTTCTGGGGTCATTCTGAGGTGTTGATTCAGATTTGCAGTGTCTGCTATGTTATGTTGAAAGTTATTTTGGATAAGAGACAGATGTTGTAGTTTCTTATCCATTAGGTCCGTAAGTGTTGGTTTTTTTAGTTTTCCTCTGGGGTGTTTTACTCCTACCCAGAGGCTGTTTCGGCCTCAGATTTAGGCAACTCAGAGGTTGGATCTTCATTTATCCCTGCGTCGACGATGGTACTGGTGGGACAGGCATTTCCTGTTGCACCTCCATCTTATCTGCTACCGCTTCCGATGGTGGTGCTGGTGGTGTGGACTGTTCTAGAGGCTCTGCAGCGTTTTGGAGGGCCTTTTTGGTGTCGGTTGGTGTCACCTTTGCTGAGACGGTAGTAAACAAATATCTTAGCCTACCGCCTTTATTTTGTATGCCCTCTGCGTCCTTCGTAGGCGCCCCAAAGACCAGGAGCAGCCCGAGATTGGTCTCCTCACTCCTCAGTACTCTGGGCATGATGGAAGAGTTGTCATCCTGTTATGTGAGCTCAGAGACTTTGTCGCTCCAGACAGGTTCTGACCACCTCCGCACTCCAGGGGTACCCGGAATCCAAACTGTGGTTTTCACCAATCTGGGCAACAGATCGACTGGGTTCACCTGCAGATTTGCTTCCTTCCACAAAGGTGGAAGTTGGGCTATGGCGTTTCTTAGCCAGTTGGCAGATGCCTCGTCGTCGCAGGTGACCCGGAGGGTTTCCCCGCCAAGGCTGAACCCCCCTCAAAAAGTTCGTGGAGCGCTCTAACCAAAGCATCCTCTGTTTGCGTCGCTTGCTCTGCATTGACCCTTCCAAGTGGGTCGCTTCTGTTTGCTACTGCTACCTTAAGGTGTCCTCTCTAAATAACCTTGGAGGATCTTGCTTTGTGGGATTAGGTCCTCGGCGAGCTTTTTTCCCTGCAGGGGTTGGTGGTTCACCAGAGGCATCGGACCTTAGTCCTGTTTTCGGGTCGAGATTTATTTTTCTTTTGAGTTGCAGCTGGTGGTATTGGAGTCAAGATTCCGCCCTCCTGTGAGGCGGCTACTGGGTTCACGCCCTCGATTGTCTGTGGCGCGGTGCTTGCCCCAGCCACGACGATGTTTTGTAGCATCGAGGCTGGTTGTTGTTGATCAGGATTTTTCCCGCCACTGTGACAGGATGGTTTTGAGGCCGATCCTGCCTATTTGGGTGTTGAGAAGAACTAGTCTTGTCATCCCCGGTTTTTTTTTGTTGATTTTGTTTCCACGAGTAGAGCGGAAAAGAAAGTCCACCTTGGCAGAGCCGCATGTCTAGGTAAGACCATTTACCTTTCCGGAAGGAGGCCCGGTGTTCCGAAGGCACCGTTTGTGATATCTGTTTAGGGCACATAATATACTTTTAATTCCTCAGCACGGTATGCATAACACCTCGGAATAAGCCCTTGTGTCAATTGTGTGATGTCAATGTTTGTCCTCATTTGCGGGCTTGGCACCATCCCCTGGTTAATCTCGTTAATGGCAGGATGGGGTTGTGGCACCCAAGCGGTCATTCGATCAATCAACCAGGAGGCTGAGTTCTTCTACGGGCTTTTGACACCTTTGTTGTGGAAACCAATGGCCGGTAAAAAATACAGAGTGCCCCATTTAAGAAAATTCTAAACATACGTTGCCCAGTTTTTGTAAAAGACTGTAGAGTTTAAAATATTTTTGAATAAATGTTTGTATTTATTCAAAGTTCTATTTCTACGTGTAGAGAAGATATCAAGAAGTATAATGAAAACAAATAATGAATGTGACGTGTACAGGATAAAATGTCTACAAAAAATTGATAAACGAGCTACAGTTTTGCTATTATGCCCTTTTGTCTAAATCGAATAATAAAAAGTTAAAATGGTGACATATTTATAACGAATAACTCTGTACTAAGAATGATTGATACATAATATAGATAATATTTGAACAACATGTAATGTAGTCCAATCGTGATGGAACCTAATCGTAATTACATTGTCGAAGAAACCAGTAAATTATTATTATTTGACATAAGCAATTCCTTCATAAAGTTTTAAATTAAAAAAACATATTTTTTATGTCTGCTTGAAGCTGTTGGAAGCCCTCTGACAGAAAATAGTTCATATTTTGTTGGCTATTAAAGATATTTCTACATCGCGTTTGATCATTACAAAATACAATGTATCTTTGAAAAGCAGTCATATTGGGCGTGACAAACTAAACAGTTTTAAACATATAGGTACCATTTGCCGTTAAAATTTAAATTTCTTTAAATCCCTCGCGAGTTCTTCTCCAGCTGTGCCTTTAAGTACGTCCCGACAAAGTCATAAAATGCTTTTAGCATAAATTATCAATATCGAAGCGATCGTCAATATGAGGTCCAATTAATTTTGCAATTCAATATGAAGATTGACTTTTTGTGGTTCTATTTGACTTACCTGATTACAAATTGAAAACTTTGCATTTCTAGCGCTAACGTTTTCAGAAGCCATACTTCATATTATGAAAGCATCTATGAAGGTATATTTTGAAGCTCTTCCCATATATTTTAGAGTTATAAAAAGCAGTTCTTCTCCACGCTTCAAGGTTTAACATAATTAATTTGTGAAGAACAAAACGCAAATAAGAAACATAACAAAAGTTTCTCATAAATGGCAGGTTTTCCACCTGCCACCCTAAAAGATACACTATAACATTACAAACACGTTGACGACTGAAGCACAGCAGATATAATAACCAGCAATATCACTTCTCCTTTTTTCACATCTGCGCAAGTCCGAGCGCAAGATATTCCTTGGTAGGAAATCCGTCAAACTGCCACCAGCGGCGTCGCATTTTTACGACTTGTTTAATTTACTTGCTATTGGAAACCATAGGCGTGTATTTGTCAAATAATTGACATTGAGAGAGACGAACGTTATTTATGATAATGTATAACTCAAAGAGTCATGATGGTGTTTATGCAGTAAGAAGTTGTATAAACCAGAGATATTCTTCAAAGAAGAGTTTCTTTAGATTTCCGGCTGATACAACAAGGTATGTGTAGTGCTAAAGTGTGAAATGGTTATAATTGTTACATAAATTATTAAATATATCATTTGTGACTGGTTTATGCAGCATCATTTAACTTTAATTCTACTTTTATTTATATTTCAGAAAAATATTAAAGGGACGTTTTACATGCAACAGTTAAATGTTTGCATCCTTATCTAAGTTTAACCGACCGAAATGAGTCTACAGTTAGTTGTGAAGTGAACCATATCAAAGTAATAATAATTATTAAAAGCTAGCGAATAAATTTTTTTGCCAGTGTAATCATTTTTAAATTCTCGAAGTGAAATATTTCTACCTGCCTATTATACATCATTGTCATATATACCTACTGTACAAAAGAGAAGACATTAACTAATTTGGTCAAAATGTATGAAAGTCATCATCATGGCGTAATATGTTAAATAAATAAATATATTTCATAATCCATTGGTATTTGAAATTTTATTTTACGGCTCTGTTAAAGGTGTATAAATTTATATATATTTCAAATCCAGCCCTGACTTTTCCTACCCATCTGACACTAGCAAGGTCAAATTTAATTTTTCGCCTGACAGGTCGAGTAATATTGCTGGTTGTTATATGTGCCACTGAAGCATGAAGCAGTCTTAACCGAGTATAACAAACCAACGAGTAGCGACAGCTGGGGGACCAAATTTTTCTGCGCATGCTCGAAATAGTGTGTCCATCCGTCAAACTGACTTTTGTTTTGTTGTGGAGCGGTGGAGCGTCAGTTACAATGTTTACAAATTCCGATAAGTGAGTTTTAGTTATTAATTGTGTCGTAATTTCCAAATTTTAAAACTGAATAAGTGTATAATCATGCCGGGTATTTCTTGTGCATATCGTGCCTGTTCAACTAGGTCTGGAGATGGAAAATCTTTCTTCAAATTTGCTCTAAACATTATGACCGGTAAGTACATAGCTACTAACCCACAATATTATGGTTGTTTTTTTTTTAAATTAAAATGTAAATTAGTTGTTAAATAATTGCTCTTGAAGAATAGATAAATATTGATACAGGAGTATTAATGGTGAAAAAGTGCAATTTATAAGTGAGAAATTGAATTCCAAAAGACGTTCGGTACATGTAGTTTGTATTGCTAGACTGTTTCAAGTTTCTTTTTTATCCAACAACATATATATCTTCACATTCTACATTGAGCAAACATTTTCAAAAGTAGAATAATAATGCACCGATATACAGTGTGTCCAAAAAAGTATGCAACATATGGGAAACTTCTTTATTATTGGATTCTCAGAAAATTTTATTCTTCATAAAAGTTGGTGCTTGCCCTAAAACAGTAAACGACTATTTCAAATATTACGTACTGCTTTTAGTGCGGACGCAAATGTCATTTTTCCGAAATCGCGTCTAGAGTAAAGTACCTTAATTTATAAAGATACAGCAAAATCTTATAAGGAAAAGTTTTTCCAAATTAAAAAAGTAATCTAAATATGAAATTTGAGTTAAGTACATGAATTTTTAACTTCCCTTTTTTTTCTCAATTTTTTCTCAAACTTAACGCCATCGGTGAATGCTTTGTTCTTTTGTTATTAGTGTACTTGCCAAGCAACCTCAAAATTTATTTAAAGTAGACATTAGTTACATAGTTGCATAATGTTTCAATTTTTACAGAGATAAAAGCCAGTTTAGGTATCAGTGTGTTGCAAACACATTTAAACAATTTTGGTCCAAAATAATTGTCCACAATAATTACAAAATACAATTGGAATGACTGACTCAATAATAATTAATTTCATATGTCAGAGCGGAGTAAAATTATTGCTATTTATTTGTTTTTATACCAAATGCATGGCCTACTCTTCAAGACCAAATATTTTAAATGGCTTTTTAGGATACTTGGGCATATTTTACTCATCGGGTGCAAAAGATAAATAAATTATTAGTTGTTTTACATGAAATGAAAAGAGTTGGGTCTATTTATGATTTTGAGTGGTAAAAATTTTGAATCAAAAGTGTTTAAATGTGTTTGCAACACACTAATACCTAAACTGGCTATTATCTCTGGAAAAACTGCAACATTATGCAACTATGTAACTAATTTCTATCTTAAATAAATTTCGAAGTTACTCGGCAAGTATACTAATAACAAAAGAATAAAACATTCTCCAGTGGCGTAACGTTTAAGAAAAAAATCGAGAAAAAAAAAGAAAAATTAAAAGCTGATGTACTTGACTCAAATTTCATATTCAGATTACCTTTTTAATTTGGAACAACTCTTCCTTATAAGATTTTGCTGTATATTTATAAATCAAGGTACTTTACTCTTAACGTGATTCGGAGAAATGACATTTGTGCCCGCACTAAAAGCAGTACGGAAAATTTGAAATACTCATTTACTGTTTTAGGGCAAGCACCAACTTTTATCAAGAATAAAATTTTCTGAGAAACCAATAATAAAAAAGTTCCCCATATGTTGCATACTTTTTTGGACACACTGTATGTGTTTAAAAAATAGTCTCTCTTAATTAGAGTATGTTCCTATAAAATTCTCACATGAAGGGTCTATGGGCAATTTCCAGCAAAATAATTCTATTGTAAACGAACGAAATTATTCCGGCCTGTATTAGTTTGTAGAAGTTATTTGTTGTAAGGCCTGGGTTTTATGTTTAGTAGACCTGATATTTTTCATAGTAACCTAAAAAAAAGAGAACCTAACTTGACCTAACCAACGATTTCGATTCCGCGGAAATGGAAAAATAGAAGGGCGGTTCGGTTTGTTTAATGTAATGAGTTTCTTGGTTAAATAAGTAGCATAACGTGTCTATAGTTCGTTTGAATCACAGATGTAATATCCTAGATTGAATCATACCCTAATTTCCAGTAAATCTTCCGAACAACAAATTTGGTTAATACTATATATTTGGGAGTAATTATGCTTCTGATTATCCATGTCTGCTACCATTCTATAAAAGCCAATGCTGCTACGTTATCGTGACCTGTCATTACCTAACTATCTAATAGATAATAGCCTGAAATTATAAAAATTCAAGTTGGTACAAATAATCCATACCTGAAAAGGAGTTTACTACAAAGGATTAAGGATTTTTTGATAATAGACACAAAAATATCATTGTAGGTTGTCCCCCTCAAAATGAGCTATTTGGGAATTATGTATATTTAGGCATCAAGTTGGGAACAGTTATTTGCTGCCAAAAAACTTACCTTACCCAATAATTAAAAAAATATATATTAGTATCTTCGTAAACAAAAATTCAGGATATCGTCAAAAAAGAAATTAGCAGAATTGATATTTGATTCTGTTTCTAAAACATCGTAAGTAAATCAGCATTATTTAGATGTTTTATGTGATAACCCAACCTCTTAAGAGATATATTTCCTTGTAAGATTTTTGTTAACTTTCAATTTGTTTTGGTTTTTTTTTTGTTTTATTTTATTAAACATAATATGTGTTGTGCACAAGTATAACATGCATATATAAAGGGTGTTTCAATAAGAAGTGACTATTTTATTATTTGGATACGAGGAAATGCTAATGGAATATTTTGAACTCTAGGCCTTTATTGTAAAACTAAGACATTGGAATTCGATATGAAATATAATATATTTCAGCTAAAAAATATATTGGGTGCTGGAAATAAAAATATATTCCAGTATGCCTTCAGTCACAGATAAAAGTATTGCATTCTTTCAATGATTTTGTAAATGATGTATCAGAGAAGAATAGGGAATTTGATATTCATAGACGAGTTTATATCGATAAACTCGATAAACATAATTACATCACACTTGATATTTGGAGATTCTGCTCTAGGTACTCTAGTTTTGCCAAATGTGTAGATGTCTAATTTAAATTAACTTACATTTTGATTTCAAAAACACGCCACCTGCAGAAGTTAGCTGGCATTCCAAAACTGCAATATGTGCCTCGATGTGTTATAAATGCTTCATTTTCTGATTATAATGACAGGCTTAAAATCTCTGCCCCCCTGTATTTTAATCAAAAACTGCAGAAAGACCAAGCTTGTATTAAAAAAAATTTTTTTCAGTTTTATAAATTACAGTTATCATAAATCTAATGAGATTTTTTTTTCAGTGCCAAAGTCTGGGCAGAAGCTTCTATCAGAAGTGATATACTGCGTAAACCAGTTAAACAGATGATGGCATATAGACTATGCAAAGTTCACTTTGAGGAAAAGTATTTTTCTAAGATAACCTCTGCACGAAAGAGAAAGCACTTGGTACCTCATGCAATTCCTACAATATTTGGTCAATATCAACTACGGGCATTTGAGACAAGTCAAGATTCATCTCAGGAATTACCAAAGAAAATCAAGAACCTTCCAGGTAAATCTTTGTAGCAATTATTTATTGATTATAAAAAAATTACAGTATTAGTATTGCTTCTAATGGCACAAACTGCTACAGTTATTTTGTTTGTCTAATCATTATGACTGAATTTAGCAACAGCATTTTGAATTCCATAAAAATAATAATTTTATTGGTTGGATTTATTAGTTACAAAACAGTAATTACCCTGATAGGCAGTCACAATTCAGATATTTCACCTCATCCTATAATAACATTAATTGAATAAACAATATGAACTAGAAACACTACCTGGTTTTATGAGTCATGTACTCAACAGAAAGTACCTACTGGTCACATAAATAGTTCCAGTTTTTATCTGAGTTGTGCTAATTGAAATTTGTCAGACACTTTATTAGGTCTAGCATGATATTGTTTGACTGCAATTAAATAGCCTTATGCTTCTTGTTAATACTGTATCAACAATACCTTCATTCTCATTATCACTTTCAGGTTCTAGTATTTCAAAAGATGAAGAACCAAAATGGGTGAATTTGGATGATATTTAACCAATGAACTTAAGAATAGATAATCGTGTTCTACCTCCTCACCTTTCACCAACTGAATATGAAAGCTGCAATGTCAACCAGGACTACACAATAAATCAGTATCTAAGGCCCTTCAAATCAAAATGAAGACAATGTTTGATAAGGATAAACACTGCATCCTTTGTATCGATTGTAGGCACTCAACCAAATGGTGATATACTTCGTACTATTTTAGAAGATTGTATTTTAAATTTAAAGGATATATATTTAAAAGCGGAAGGCATATTAAGTGACATGAGCTCGAATTTTATTGATTTGACTAAATGTCTAGGAATTAGACCTGAAAATACAGAGTTTCAGGTAGGAGGTGAGAATATGTTCTATATTTTTGACCCATGTCATTTAATTAAGGCCACCCGCACTAACTTAAGGCAGCACACCTTTTACTTTCAAGGTAGAAAAACGCCTTGGTCATTTATTAAATAATGTGATAATTAGCAGTTCTGCAGGTGTACATCCAAACTCACTAATTCTGACCTTAATCCCATAACTTTTGAAAAAATGAGGGTGAGTTATGCCGCTCAACTTTTGAGCCACTCAATTGCCAGTTTGGGTGCACTTCCAAATGAAGCTTTTGCAACAATTGAAATTGTAGAAAAATTTAATAATTTTTTTGATATCTTGAACTCCTTATCATTAAATAATTCTTATAAATTTAAGAATGTATTTGACAGATCTGATTCACAGTTAGAATTTTTAAATGAAGCTTTGAATTTTTTGCCAAATTTAAAGGTAATAAACAAAAATGGTCAGGGATATTAAAGGTTGGTCTATTACAATAAGAAGTCTTCTCAGTTTATGGCAAGTACTTTTAAACTGTGGGTATAAATATCTTAAAACCAGATTGTTTAGAAAATCCTGTAATGCAGCAGGGAGGCAATTGCATAAATCCCACATCAATACAGTTTCAAAGTGCCTTTAGAAAATTATTTGTGCAGAATTATTTCCACTAATCACATGAATTGTAGGAAGAATTTAGCTGATATTGTGATTACTTTAAAATCCATGGACATGGTAGAAATTATTAATAAGGAGTCGGAAACATCAACTGCAGCAATTTGCTTGCCTGATTGCAATTACCATAAAGAAACCATTCCACCACAGAATGCTTTCTATTATGTCTGTGGATATTTGATGAAAATGTGTCTGGAAGTACATTCATGTGACATTTGCTATGCTTTTAGCAGAGAATGTACTAGTATTGGTGTAGGCAAACTTCTGTCGCATTTTAAAGCTTTTGATGTAACCAAAGGTACTTTTGGTGGGTTATCATCACCACCAGAAAGTATTTTCAACTCGCAGTTTGGGAACATATGTACACGAAAAAAATTCTAATTATCTCATGAATATATTTGAAAAAGTACAATTTCTCCATTCCTGTTCAAATTTTCTTCAGTTGTTTGTATTAAAACTATTTATAAGACTAAAAATATTTTATTCTTTTAAATTTAATAATAGACATCTCAAATGTAATAGTTCTGATGAAAAGGTATTCGGAAATTGAAAATCCTATCACATGTATAGTTGATAAAAATTATTGCATTTTTCATTTCATAATAATTTACTCTGATTTATGGAAACTTATGTATGTATGTATGTAAATAGTAGCGTTTAGAGCTGTGTGTGTTCTCTTTAAGCAAAAGGGTATTAGCAATTTTTTAAAGCTATTTGATCTGGATATAGGATTGATAATTTGTGCTCATAGCTTTGAGTAATATTGTCCTCATATTTATTTTTGTATGGTTTATTAATAGGGTTATGTAACGGTAAATTGTTACCGTAAAGTTTAAAACTAGTATTGTTTATATGATAGCAACCACTAATTTATTACAAGCATTATTATATTCGTTATGTCTTATTAGTATATGTAGGTATAATTATATAATAATAAATGTAATGCACAGCGACCTTTACCTATAAATAATTAAAAGCATTGGCATTACGTGGTCAGTATTGAGTCCTAGATTCTGTTAAGTTAACCAAAGTTCATATCCTTGGAAAGACTGTTCAAATTTTATCCCTTTAAATGCTTCTGCTAGGATTTTTATAGAGTATATCTGTTAACAGTGTAAATAGAGTACCAAGACGGAGGAGGATCGAACAAGGTCGGCGGGAATGAAGAGTTGGTGCTATCTTACTCTTAAACAAGGGAGGCTGCTAATGTTAGACCATCAGTCAGTAATAGTTTTTTTTTCGAGCCATTCCTTATAGAGGACATAGTCAGTCATCCCTCCCTGGGATGGCTTAGTATTGCCTTTATATGGTAATTTTTTATTTTTGGTATGTACCCGTATGTCTAAATTTGTTATTAAACATTTTTAGTTCCATTTCTGCCGAAATCTGCGCCGCAAATTTACTTTCAATAACCTTTGATTAATAAACATTGTTAGACTAGTGAAAATTGTTGTCTTTTATTCAAATTAATAATTTAACAACATTGCCTTCATAAGAGTCGGTGTAAGGGTTAAAATCCCTTAAGATAAATTGGGTAAGTAAGTACTCCTAACTTACAACTCCTCAGCGTACTGATAACAGTTAATTAATAAAGACTTTTTGTTTGTGCTGTTGCAAGTTTTAATTTTCCTCCACGTCTCAAAGGTTCAAAACATTTACCCAATACTTTTGTAAATATAACATCGAAATTTAAAGAAATGGAGTACTATTAATAATAACAAGAAGTTGCTGAAACTAGTATAATAAGAAATGTCTATTTGAGAACCGCTGAAAGCGTCGTACAATATATCTTTCTATCTTTCTCTACTACTTATCAAAAACCTCTGATACACGTCTTCAATAACTTCCAAACCAGGCGCGTGTAAGCTCAAAGTGCTTTATTTATGTTAAAAATTGACACAGCAACTTATTAACATGATAAATGAAATCATGAAATACGTGAGTTTATTTTTCTCCCAACGCACCCTCACTAAAGGAAAGTAATTATTTAAATAAAATTCCAAGAAAATATTGTGATTCCTTTATCAAGAAATCCTAGAAGAAATATAAGTAATATATATTTTTATGATGAAAGCTTTCAGAAATTATTATCGACAAGGGTGACAACAAGTAGGAAAACCACTAATTATAGAAAAGCTTTAAATTTTACTGAGTCAGATTCAAATATGAAACGAGCAATTTTCCACTTCAAGCTTTTTATAGTGTAGTCACAGAGTCGCTTCCTTTCGAGCCACTTCATGGTTTGAGAGTTTGATCAGTTTACAAATATGGTGTCCAACTGTCATCGGCTCTGCCGGAATCGGTCCCTTGAACATCAAAGGTGCCGACGCTTTATGTCGCTACTCGTTGGTTTGTTATACTCGGGTCTTAATCACACGCTGTTGGCATAACAACAATACCTATATGACATATAGTATTTTTAATACCCGTTTGGAATAACTTCATCCTGATTTATCAATCATCAATGAGTTGAACCAAAAAATTATCAACAAAAATGAACGTCGATTACTAATTAGGTGTTATGTCAAAAGTTTGATCTCTCTTAATGTCCGAATGGTACATTGTTTGATAAATACTGACAATATGTCATAACTGAACAATAATTATTTTCATTCAAGCATTTATTACGAAAATACAAACATACAAAACATATTTATTTATTATAATAAATTATTTTTAAAAGTAAAACATACAATTTTCAAACTAACCGGAGAATTCCACATTTCCATACCCCACTGCAGTTGCTGCCTTACTTGAAGTTATAGTTTTTTCAGCTACAAAGGAAGCATTAGCCAATTTGGAGCTTTCACTATTATTTACGTATCCCCGTGCTACCGAATAACTCTTTCAGCCTTCTAACCTTATTAAACTCTCGGAACTACTTCCCGTCCTGTACGCCTTAAGAAATCTTAAAGAGGGTATACTTCCAAAAGTATTTTTACCTACAGGCTGTACAGTACATCGCTTATCACGGTATAACACCAAAAAAAACCTATCAATAGCTACACCTTTAGCTCGCAAAGTCACATAGTCCCGAATTAACTTTAATGCACACATTTCACTTTCTTCGATAACCAAAAAGCTCCTCGCTTGACCATTTTTACTTTGTGGAATGTCAATAAATATATACTGATCCATATCACGCACATTTTTTTATGACAATGGCACACACACTAAAGGAAGATCCTAGGAAGCTCGACGAGCGGTGTGTGTGCGAAAATGTTGATTGACACGGCTCTTGAATAGTTGTAGGTTGTAATTACGGGGAAACAGATGTCCTGGGAGTGAGTTCGATAGTGATGCAGTGCGCCAGACAGAGGAGTTCTTATAAAGCGATGTTCTAGGTGTTTCTAGTTGTACGACGAACTGGTACGCTCTTGTCATCTGTCGTGATTGTCTGACAGGCGCCGCCAGGGGCGGGATGAGGCGTGTCAAATCCTGGGAACATCTACGGTAAAAGTATCTGTAAAACAGGGATATCTGGGCCACATGTCTGCGGTGTTCCAGATTATCCGGACTCCGGGTCAACTCCGGGTCGCCGACGAGACGCACATCTCTCTTCTGAATGGAATCCAGCAGCTTTAGGGTGTGCTTTGATGCGGCACCCCAGATGTGTGAGCAATATTCTAAGCACTGTCTTATTTGCGCTTTGTAGAGCAGAATAGAATATATGTTCAAACAGGCCCACTTTGGTGACATGGGATAAACATAGATGGCGAAAAACTAAACCATCTGAGATTTGCCGACGATATATTAATTATCGCAGATAGTATGGACGAAGCAAAACAAATGCTACGGAGACTCAGGGAAGCATCGAACTCTGTTGGACCCAAAATCAACACCAACAAAACTCAATAAATGACAAATCTTGTTATGAGTGGGGCAATCAAGATAGGCGGCGTAAGCATAAAGCAAGTAAGCTTTTATAAATACCTTGGTCACGAAATCTCCATTGGTAGAGACAACCAAACACGCGAAATATCGAGAAGAATAGGCCTAACATGGGCGGCCTTTGGAAAGCTGCGCAATATCTTTAAGTCAGACATTCCAATATGCCTAAAAAGAAAAGCATTCGATCAGTGCGTGTTGCCTGTGCTTACATACGGGGCTGAAACACTTACCCTCACAAAGAACACTACTAATAGAATAAGTATCGCGCAGAGGAAAATGGAGAGGTCGATGTTAGGTATATCGCTAAGAGACAGAATCCCAAATATAACATTAAGTGAGAGATCTGGAGTGACGGACACGGTTATCCGTATAACAACCTTAAAATGGAACTGGGCCGGTCATGTAGCGCGAATTTCGGACAATAGCTGGAAAAAGAGGATACTTGACTGGAGACCGCGCCAAGACGCATACAGAAGTAGAGGTCGTCCAACAACCAGATGGACCGACGACATCAAAAGGATAAAGACAAACTAAATAGAGGCAGCACAGGATCGGCAAGGATGGAGAAAGCTACGGGAGACCTATGTCCAGCAGTGGACACGATTGGTCGATTGATGATGATGATGAGAGCAAGAGCAACTGCTGCGGTGTATACAGTTTTTTGTTGCGAAATAGCGCACCAAGCTTCTGGGAGTCTGGTTTTGCGACGTTAGCAGCGTGGTCATGCTGTTGACCGAGACACCCAGCATCAGCACTCAGCAGTCCGATTGAAGAGGATGAAGGAATGGTCGATCCTGCCATAATGATGTCAGGGCCCGCGGTATTGGCTCTCTTGGTAAACGTGGCTGCTTGGATCTTTGTTGCATTGAACTGGACCAAATTTTTGTCGCCCCAAGTTTGAACCTTCTCCAGGTCTTGATTAATTGCTATAATCGGTTCCTGTCTGCGGTGATAAGTCTCAGTCGATGGTAAAGGTTTTTCTAATCTAAAGTGGGAGACAAGGGTACTGTCATCTGCAAAACTGTAAAGAGGCTTATTCGTTTCGGTCAGTAGGTCATTAATATAGATGAGGAACAGAGTTGGTGGTGAATTTGTCTGAGATGTGTCCATCAACTGCAACGTGCAGAGAGAGGCTGGCAGTCCGAAAGACGGCAGTTTGTTGAGCAGTCCGTCATGCCAAACTCTGTCGAATGCCTTCGAAATACCCAACGCAATCGTTCGAGACTATCCGTAGTTCTCAATTGACCTACTCCATAGATGTGTGACATAAGCCAATATATCTCCTGTCGATCTCTGTTTGCGAAAGGCCTATTGATTATCGCTGATTATTCTGTTGTTCTCGAGGTACTTGAGTAGTTGCTGATTGACTACTCGTTCCATGACTTTGGAGATTATTGGAAGCAAGGCAATTGGGCGATAGTTTGAGGGCGTCGTTTTCTTGCCTTTTTTTGGAACAGGTTGCACTCGAGCGACTTTCCAAGAAGATGGGTAAGTCCCGTTTCCGTAAGACAGAGAAAAAAGCCTGGAAAAAACAAGTGTTAGTTCGTTGGCACAGTTCTTTAGCACGATGGCAGGTATTCCGAACGGTCCCGATGCTTTTTGCGTATCTAGTTCTTTAAGGATATTACGAATATCACGGTGATGAAACTTGACTTCTGCCATGGTAGTGTTTATGTTTGATATGGTGGGGAGAGCCTTGCCTTGGGGGACGTCTAAGGTAGAGTGCGATGAAAAAATTTTGGCGAGCATGTTTGCTTTTTCCTTGGCTGTAGTTGCCGTGATGTCACGTTCGTCTGTCAAAGACGGAAGAGACGTTTTTGTAAAGTTATTACTTACTGCCTTTGCTACCGACCAGAAATTCCTGGAGTCACTGGGGCATTGCAAAAGGTTATTCCTGATCCTCTGATTGTGTTTGTGCTTAGTTTCGTCGATCACACGTTTGCATTCGCTTCGACAAAATAAATGCGATTTTCAGCGGTCTGATTTTGCTGCCAGTACTTGTAGACTTGCTGTTTCCTACCTATATAGCTCATTCGCATCTTCTTTCGAACCAGGGCTTTCCTTTTGACGGTAACTTGATGGAATTTGGGATGTATGCTTCTATTCCTGAGGAAATTACTTGCGTAATCTCTTCGCAGCAGACTGATGGGTCGTCACTGCCAAAGCAGACGTCGAGCCAAGGAAAATCTCCCTTACAAGTTTACAGAATTGTTATGCCAGATTTTGCGAGCCAATGGTGGATCCTTCTGTAGAAGTGGCAATTCACAAACCGTTGCAATAAGTTTGTGGCCGGAAGTACCTAATGGCAGACCAACTGTAATTATGTACTGGTCAGGATTGGTTAGAAAAAAATCCAGGAGAGCGGCGAATTCGCCCCTCTCTGAGATTCGAGTTGGTTCGTCTACAAGTTGAATAAGCCGGCATCTGATGGCAAATGCTTCAGCTGCTTTACCTTCGTTGTCGGTCTTGTTTTGATGTTTGAGCCAGTTGGTGTTGTGAGCATTGAAGTCTCCTAGAACGATTATTTCTGAATTGGGGTGATCGACCTGTATTGAGTCAAACCTCTTGTCACAAACTGTCATTGATCAGCTCTAGAATTTGGACTTCGGTGTTCTCCAGCCTGGGCGAGGACGATGAGATTTAATGGGGCACTTCCCGTGGCAACTCGGATGGCGGGGGCGTCACTCCCCGTAACCAAACTGCTCTCACCAGTTTGACGTTCCTGCCTGCTGATACAATGCAGCACCTCTTGTCACAATCTGTCATTGATCAGATCCAGACTTCGTACTTCGAAAACCCTTGATACCTTAATAACTATAAATAACGGAAAATACACTACCAAAATGCGATATTCCGATGAATCCAAAAACCGTATGCTTAATGTAGTAAGTTATTTTGAAAATGATTTAGGATCTCGATTTAAGGCAATTCAAAAAGCGTCCGAAATGCCGAAGCCCTAAACGTTTCACAAAGCACATTATACAACCTAGAAGATCCAAGCAGAGAAACGGATTTCGAATTTAGAAGGTATATATCTGGATGCAAAACTCGAATTACGAAGAATACTCTGCATTGTTTATGGGAAGAAATTTATAAAATATATGCCTGAAAGGAGCATATTACTTTAAAAACTGTTTCCCGGTAATTTATTGAAGAATCATCAGAAATTAAGATCTCTAAAAGTTCTTCTTATTTGGGAATTAAGAAAATGGGCTTTAGCTTCAAAAACAGGACGGAAGAAAACATTTATTCGAAATGCGTGAAATTAGATTGAAGAGAATTTTACTTTTAAATAAATATCAAGTTGCTAAAAAAGATTACATATATAAACCGGTTTTTCCCGATGAGACATGTGTTTTTAGCAAAAGTGGGGATAGAAGAACATGGCCAGATGGTAGTAAATACAGTAATTTTAAAAAGACTGGAAGTGGGATACGTTACGTGTCACCTGTTCAGTCGCCCGCTAAACGGGTGTCATATAATATGTGACATGTTTTATATTCTTTTTTTTGTCAGCCAGACCCAGACGAGGACTATCTTAAGAAGCATCTGGGCACACCCATTCAATATCGATTGGAAAGCTCTCGTCCACCAGAATATCTTACTAGTGTTTATCGATGAAAGTTAAGTTCAAATACATCATGTTCCGTGATTCGTCGTCACGTTTACGGTTTAGGTTTGTTGCCATAGTGTCTGAAAAACCATTCATGAAGAGAAGAATTTTTTCAATTTTTTTTTTTTTGATTTTGCGCATGCCTTAGATTAGCTACCATTGATCACGCTCCCGGAACGAGCAGAGGGCAATGTATAATGTACACAAGATATTCTTCAATAATAAAAAAAGCAGTAAAAAAAAGAAGATGTTGTAAATATTAAAATCGTATTAACTGTAACCTTGACTCACACTACCCTGGCGGGGCCTTTTAGATGCTTAGAGAGACCTAAAAACCTACAAAAGCTAGTGAACATTTGGCGGTCTTTCCCATAATGAAGTTAGAAGTAGGTATTATCCAGCTTAGATCAAGAAAATTTGAATTTAATAGACGAAAAACCATTTCAGGATAGTGATAGCGGGTATGAACTGGATTCTGAGAGTGAGAGTGATCTATCTTTGCAAAGTTTAGACGAACAAGTTTTGGAAGATGAAAATGAGCCCGAAGACTGCATCAGGGATGAAAATATGCCCCAGCCTAAAGATCAAAACCAATTTATGGACTTACATTTGAATTTGATAACAGGAACAGTGGGATAAAAAAATTAAAACTTCTTAAATCAAGCACATTATATTACTACTTTTTGGCTTAGTCTGACGACCTAATTGTCAATGATAATTGAAAACCTTAACATGTACGCTCAACAATAATAGACCAAAGGCTGAAAAGAACTGGACAAATCAGATTGTTTGCTCCTTCTAGTTCTTACGTTGCTAATGGTCCACGAAAAGAAGTCCGACATAAAAAATTATTGGACCACTGATAACTTGAATGCGACGCTCTTTTTGAGAGATGCAATGTGATCGCTATTTGCTAATTTTGAGAAATGTGCATTTTCGAAATAATAAATAAATTCAGAAGCCCAATTATGTAAAATGAAACCTGCATTAGATGTAATGAAGAGAAAATTTGAAAAGCTATTTTACCTCTTTAAAGATCTGGTGATAGAGAGAGGTTTTCAAAGTTCGACTTATATAAAATAAAACGGCATCGATTTGGTATCAAAATTTTCGATTTATGCGACTGTGTAACCTCATATCTCTTGGATTTTTTAGTATACGTTGGAAAAGAAAATAAAGTAGAGTTTGGTTTATCAGGGAAGATAGTATTACCTCTTTTAAAACCATTTCTAGGAAGGAAAGAAGACTCTTTATTTTTATACATAAGTATCACTTGACATCCTTTGTAAACTGTACATGCTTATCTTTTCTTGTAAATCCTGATTGAGCTATCCTAATGCCTGAGACTCTGTTATAGATATATAAACTAAACTACGTACTTCATAAGGTGTAACGTCTTCAGCTGGTTTCACCATCTTATATTATGTTATTTCCATATTTATATTGCATTACTTTGTCCAGTTAACATTAAAATTACATCCTAAATTCTTGCGCCATTTGCCAGGAATGTCTTATCTAATCCGCACATTTATTATCCACAATTATTTTAGCATACTCTTTGAAAAGTCTACTCTCTTCTCTTTTGGCTCTCCCAGATTCCCCTTTTAGTGCAAACATTATGGGCCCTTTCTGTTCCACAACTGCCACACTCATCTTTTTTCATGGATGACCCGAAGCGTTGCGTTCAACGTAGTAGCAGATGGTTTTCTAAATCCCAGCAGCACCATCCTTTCCACTGCCTACATTTGTTTTTGGAACCTGCTGGTCATGGCCTTTCCGTCCCAAATCTTTCTCCATATGGAATCGCTAGATTCACTGCTCTTTTCCATAATTGTGGCTCGCAACGCTTCCCTTGTGTTCGTTCCCTTATGCCTCATCAATCCCTCGATCGACATGATTATACCATTTATTTTGACATGTATTTTATGTGTTCAAGAAATATATGCATACTCAGAGATTTGATAGTTTCCCCAGTCTCTGTCGTTTGTCCGTTGTTATTTAATCTATCATTTATCTTGCTGGGCTAAATATTTTCTCGTTTTGTCTACGTTATGAGTAAGTTTGTTTTCCCATTCCCATGCATGAAGTAACCTATCCCATAGTCTAGTTCATTTAACGTATGTAGTCCTTACAGTAAAATTTGATCATCCGCATAAGCCAGAGTCACCATTGTATCGTAATTTTTCCTTCCTCACATCTCGCCCCAATCTCTTCTCAATCATTAAATACAGTCAAACAATTCCTTCACAACCAGTAGACATAATGTAGGGCCCAGGCTTGACCTCTGCGGGCATCCACGCCCAGCGTTCTTCGTACTTTCCCTGTCATGGCCTCTCTGTCTTTGAGAAAACACCAACTTATCCTCATTGTCCCCTTATCTGCTCTCTTACTCACGAGTAAGCAGTTTTAAAATTGTTGGTCCTGCGGCCAAATTGAAAGCATTTGAAATCCAATGTTACGGCATTTTAGTGCTTGTTTTTTGTCTTTTTTATTCGTATATCTTCCATAAGTCTTTCTATCGTGCCCCTCCACCTTTCTATACCCTTGCTATCTGTCGTGAAATGCGTGACGTATTTCTATTTCAGTCTACCGGCTATAGTTAAGTAATTTATCCAGTATCCAAGTTTACCTAAAGGCGGCAAAATATTGATGAAGCACGAGCCCCCATCCCCTATGGAAAGCCACATCAACGACGCTGCTGTTCAACACCTTGGAAACAAACACCTCTTTAAGTATTCGTGAAATATCCTCAATACCATGTCCTCGTTTTCACCTCCAAATTTCTTTCAGATACCACTTCGATATCTGGACTCCTGATCAATATCAATTTTCCTTACTTGTTCCGTAATCTCCCCTCTTGTGAATTGCACCTTTGTGCCGATTGCCTGGTCTAATTCCTTAGCCGTTTTTCCCTTTCTGAGCATTTCATCTCTTTGCCGTCCAAAAATATAGTATTCAGCATCCTATTTGAGTTATTTGTCTTCAAACGTCTCCACCTCAAGGGTCCGCGATTTTGCCAACTCATTAAATTGGTTCTCAACATGCTCTATTCTTTCCCATGTGCCGATTGCCTTGTCTAAGCCGTTTTTCTTTATCGTATGTTATAATTGGCTGATAATTATCTATGAGTGATTTGTCTCTTTCTGAGCATTTCCTCTCTTTTTCGTCCAAAAATATAGTTTACACCATCCCATTTGAGTTTTTTGTCTTCAAAAGTCTCCACCTCAAAGATCCGCTCAT
>MU183558.1:54449-65586 GCA_016904865.1 Pissodes strobi
CTCTGTGTCCGGCTTATTGTATCTATTAACTACTAAATAGCGTCTTCGGCTTCGGTTTATAGTATTTCTTTGATTCTCTAATTCCCCATTCCACCAATCCATCCCTTCTGTAGCCTTAATCTTAACTATTTTAATTCCATTTTACCTGTCTCACACAGCCTCTACATACATTTTCCAGATAGTCCTCCAGCTCATCGTTATTTAAATCTTGCAATTCTACGTCAATCACTTGTTCCAATGCCTGTTTGAGTATTGCTATTTTCGTTCTTGCACAATCCTCCACCCATTTCTTCAATTTATTTTTTCCTATGTCACACTTATTTCATATGTATTATAGACCTTGTCACTCAGGCTTGTAACAATTTTACTTTGACTCTAATTTTTAGGCGCGATACCTTCACTCCAGAATTAGAGGACACTAAGAGTGAGGAGAGTTGAGTTAAAATCCAAAATTGTAATCAAGAAATTAAAAAATTTGCCACTACGAATGCGTAGGCCAGAACGAGCTGTCTGCGAAGGGTACAAATTAGACCCTAAGCTCCTCAATATGTGGGAGAGTAGGAGTGGGTTATTTGTATAAGGCGCCACTCACTTAAAGACGACTTAAGTCAGAAAGTCCCCAAGTTGGAAAATGAAGCACGTTTTGGCTTAAGCTTCGCACAACGATAAAAAATGAGCAATTTAAATTAATATTCATTAACGAAATAGAGACCCAATGAAATAAAAAGTTGTGGGTTAAAAATTAGTTAAGAAAGTGGAACAGAATAATAAAACAAAACAAAGGTAGTGAGAATAATTCGATTATCCACCCTAAGTAGTTCGGAACTAATACTCTAAAAATGTAGTAATAAATTGAAAGAACAAAAAATCAAAGGTTAACTATTGCACCTCTTCCATATTCCTTGAATACTAGGTAAAATATAAATTAAAGGCAAAAGCGCTACCAAATTCATTGCAATCCTAATATGTTTTTAAAATATTTAGTTTAATGTCTCGCTCTATTAAAAATGTTAATTCGAACGTAATTTGATTTTTAATAATAGTTAATTAGATCATATATTAACTGGCCAAGATGCGGGTCAAGATCTACTTGTCTACTTGCAAATTTCAAGGTCCTGAGATTTATAGTTTCGGAGATTACCGGCGCGCACACAGACAGACATAAAACTAAGTAATCCTAAACTGCTGGCCAACTAAAGTGCATCGTTGTTTGCGTATTATTCAAACAACGAGTGCATCAAACCAGGTGGAGGAAAAAATTAATGTAATACCTACATTTGACTTCATTCGTCCAAAATCTGTTCAATAAATTTGGCCTTTTTCATTGTGTAAAGAAGCGAATACGTGTCAATAATTACTCTAGCTGAGTTTTCGATCGATTTGCTGGTATGTAGTGAAGAATATAAGGTTGACTTTATTGATGTTTTTGGAGTAATATTTCCGACTACAAATTAGATACTTTTAAAATTAAAATATATAAAATATATAAAATTTGAAATTAAATTGGCTAAAACCTATCTTTAAAACTTATCGTGATTTGAAATATTTTCATTACACAGCTTTTACAACTGATCTAAGGCAGATAAAAAATTGGTATTATATCTACTCAGCTGGGAATGTCGATGTTATGGTAGAGTTTTTCAATACTCATATTGATAGTCTTTTAATAAACGTGCATATTTTAGAAGGGTTAGAATAACTAACGGTTCAGTACCTTTTCTAACATGAGGCTCAGGGATAAGACACCACACTAAACTAAAAAAAAATAAACAGTTAATAGTTGGGCTAAATACAGAGCCTTGCGTAATCAAATCAATATTGGGGTTAGAGCTAAAAAGGTTGCTCTTCTTCAGGATAGAGTGGGTATAACTTCAAATGGAGTCCCATAGGATAATGTGTTGGAGACATATACTGTGTGTTTTTCTATATTTCCTTTTAACTTAGAAATTTAACCAATTCGCTGATGACACCCAAGTATTCAGATGATTTACCTGCTGCTCTCTCGGCTATAAATTCTGATCTTATAGTCAAGGTATCTCAAGCCCATAAACTTGTACTTGATGAAAGTAATACTCAGCTGGACATCGAGATGCCTTAGCTATTGACTCAAGTTTTAATATTTTCATTAACAATTCCTTATTGTCGTTTTTAAAAGCTGCAGAAATCTGGGATTGATTGTTGATTTTGAGCTAAGATATTCGAAATATATTTCTTCGCTCTATCCAGATATGTGAAACCAACTAAAACGAAGTTAAACTGTGATATTTTCTCTTGGACTGCGCCGAGGCAGCATGATCGCAATCGTCTGCACATAATTGCCTTCTGTTCAGTTCTAGTGTTGGTAAATTCGATCAAAACGCCATCACTTCATACGTTCAGATGATTAAGGATTAAGGACAGATTTGACCTCCATATTTTTGTTTTGTTTTGTTTTGTTTATTAGATTAATAGCCCGGAATTACCCAAATGTCTTTTTGAACTTGCATTATCCCCAATTCCGAAGCACAACTACGAATTCTAAAGGGTGCTCCAATAGGAACGCACGTTTGAATTGCGCCGTATTTTTATTCTATTCCCAGTACGTCATAAAAATATTGATAAAAATAATGTAAAGAGTTTGCGATTAGTAGCCATGGAGGAATATACGGCCGAACAATGAATTACAAATATGGAGAATGTTTTGCGGAAACAGTTCGAAAATTGCGTCGACATAATGTGCCAAATCACATGATTGCGTAAATGCTAATTAACAAATTTGAGCAAAATGGGTCTAGCGTCGATGTGAAAACACCAGTGCATCACCGTACTAGTTGGTCTGTTGAAAATATTGCTGCAATGCGTGAAAGTGTTGGCGAGAATCCGGGAACATCTATCCGTCATCGTTTGCAACTGTTGAACATTTCAACCCATAGAATTCTCACAAAAAATCTGCATTTTCATGGTCACAAAATTGAATTGACTCAATAATTGAAGTCATTGGACCATACGACACATCATACATTTTCTTCTTGGGTATCGCAAGAACAATAAGTGAATGTCGATTTTTCCGAGAATTTTCTGTTCATCAATAAGTGACACGTATACCTTGAGGCTTTGTTAATAAACAAAATTCTCGGATTTGGGGTGAAGAAAATCACGAGTGACAATGCATCCATTAAGAGTCACGGTTTGGCGCAAAATTTGGGCAGGTGATGTGATTGGACCGTACTTCTTCATTTAACCATAAACATCCACGGTTACATGTACAAATCAGCTGAGAGGAAGCGCAACGTTGCCAAATTTTTCCGATCGGTCATCTCACGTAGTGGAGATCTGAACTGGCCAGCACGATCGTGCGATTTAACGCCTTGCGATTCCGTCCGTTGGGATTGTTTAAAAATCCCTCGTATACGCTAATAAACCGACAACAATTCGACAGTTGAAGAATGAAATTTAGCGAGTTATTGCGCAACTGGATCCGAAAGGTTTGAAAATGTAATTGAAAATTTCACGAAACGAATAAGAGTCTGTGACGAAAGTGACATTTGCCAAGTATTATTTTCCACGTTTAATTGCAGTGTATTAACTTTATATTAGAGTATAAATAATACAGTTCAAAATATATTATAACTTTTACTTCTCAATTAAAACGAGCGATCTTGTTGGGACACTCTTTATAAGCGAGCGTTCAGCTATGTAGCAGCTAATCTATTCAATTCCTTGGCCTCTTATAGGTTGTGTCCATGTATTCCATAGGAGGATAAGGGATTTTATTCACTCCAGGCGCCTATTACGTTAAAGTTACCGTTATTTTAAGCTTTCCTTTATTTTCTGTCTTTGTTCCTTCTTTTTTTTTCTTTCTTGCTTTCTCGTTCTTTTGTTGCTTTTTATGTAGGTAATCCTTTCGTGTAATCCTATTTACTTAAGTTTAGTTTTAACACTACTTACATGATCATTTACTCTGTTTGTTAATTAATTTTAACCATTTTATTTATCATTATTTTTAGTTTACTATTTATCTATTAGTAATAGCTGTTTAATTATGTTTGGACGAAGGTGGTTGCACCAGCAGCAGTAGCTGGATGCCGTGACCTCACATTAAAAAAATTGTTGTAATTTGTTTAATATTATGAATAAAGGCATTTATTATTATTATTATCCCGAGTTGCGTGCCTGTCGGTATTCGCACTCCCTCTAAAGGGGAAAATTCACTTAGTTCCAGTTCCGTTAGGCACAGAGAGGTTAAGATTTACTTGGACCCTTTCCTTGTTATGGGGTCCTTTGGCATGACACTTCTAATGTTTCAGAACTTAGGGGTCTCCAATGAACTTCCGAACAATCCTCGCGATCGAAAGTAGACGCTTTTAGTCAGCTCTAAGTGCTCGATATTTTTTTGCAGGATTTTCGGCACAAATCCAGTTGATGGAATTATTGTTTGCACTGCTTCGATGCGATTCAACTGCAAGTGCCTCCTTATTCTGGCCTTCAACTCTCGGTACTTGAGAATCTTCTCGCATTCTTTTCGAGCAGATTTTGGGTATTAGGTATTGACACTTTCACAAAGGTTGAAAACCTGATTTGTTTACGAGGGACATACGGACATATATGCGATAATTATGTATCACCGTCTGATCAATTAGGATTGTATGGTTCGAGTAGAGTCGGAAGTCACAGTTTTCCATAACTGTTTGAGGTATATATTTTTTTAATAAGGAACCCGATCATGAGTGAGGAGTCCCAGAATGTTGGCTAAGTCCTGAGGAATAATCTTGACAACATTTCCATGCCATTTTGCCATTCCTTATATCTTGTTGCAGAGAAAAGCTTACATACTGCAGTAACGTATTGTATGGACTCTGTTGTTTTGCATTTATACCTTCACTTATAGCTCTCCGGGGATCTTTGGCGATGTATTTCAGGGAATTTCTTGTTAGAACCACCTGATCTTAATAAAAAGCCTTCCGATTCTGGGAAGAATCTTCCAGAGGCAAGCCAATAGTTCGGATTACTTTGGGTTAGTTAGGGTAGACATCTGTCGACAAGTTCTTTCATAAGTCAACATTCGAATGTTTCCCATGAAGCTGTTTTTCTCGCCATCTCTGCAACTTTTCTTCCCTCATCGATGAGATATTCACACTGGCACAGAAGCAGGGACGCATATAACTCTATTGAGTTTCGACTCTTGATTGCTATTATTATTAGTATTATTATTATTATTATTATCATTATTATGATTTAGCCTTATGGCATTCGCACTCCCTCTAAGGGGAACATTCACTTATCCCAGATATCCCGGATATCAAAAGGATTACGCTCTGAGGGAGTTGTTATCGGGTCCTTGGTGGTATCTACGGATTTCCTACAAATTTTCGGACAGTACGGGCTGTTGCGAGAAGTACTGCTTTCTGCATCAGTTTAAGAGATGTTCGCTCAATTCGAGTTCCCTGATGTTAATTAACAGGTTCTTTGGGCTCAGGTCCTGTTGATGACACAATGATTGGCACCGTTCTTATTCTCTCCATTCCCCATTGTTGCCGGATTTTCTCTTGTAAACCACGATATTTGGCGATCTTTTCGGCACGCTTGACCTGCAAGTTGTTGTTGTTGGGTATGGCGATGTCGATTAGCGTGGCTTCCTTGGCCCGCTTACCTACGAGAATTATGTTCGGTCTATTGTGGATCGCCGTGTGGTCAGCAAGCACAGTACGGTCCCAGTAGATCTTTATAGTTGTTACTTTCTAAAACAGATTCGGGAGTGTATTTATATAGTGTATTACCTTTTTCGTCTGCAGCTGCAATAGCTTGTCTGCTAGTTCCTGATGGATTATCTTCGCAACTGCATCGTGCCTGAGTTCATATTCTGTTGCTGCGAACGTTTGGCATCCTTCTGTAATATACTGGATGGTCTCAGTGGTTTGACAGCCGTATCGACATCGATCATCCGCCACCGAAGCATCTCCAACTATGTACTTGAGATAGTTTCTAGTGGGAATCACTTGATCTTGAATAGCCAGCAGAAGCCCTCATTTTCGGGGAACATTTGTCCTGAAACTAACCAATAGTTCGACGCTGTATTGTCGACGTGATCCTGGATAGCCTCATTCGCATGCCTCCCATGTAAGGGCTTTTGCTTCCACTCTCGAATTTTCTCAAGTTCGGTATGATGGCGGTCTTGAACCTCGTGTTCTTTTAAAAGCAGTGGTGCAGAGTCATCTGCGTTACAAACTGCTCTATGAACTTCTGAGGAAATAGCTTTCCTGTGAAAATAATTGCGCAAATTTCTTATTTGCCGATCCAATTATTTACGTAGATCCGCTAGACCTCTTCCACCTAGATGTCTTGGCAAGGTTGTTCGCTCCACTGCGCTCCTCGGATGGTGTTTGTGTGCTCTTGTAAGTAAGGTTCCTGTTTTCCGCTGGAGAATTTCCATGTCCGTGCCGGTCAATGCTACCAATCCAAACGAGAATCCAAGAACTGAGACGGCATATGTATTTATAGCCTTGCAGAGATTTTTACTGTTAAGTTGAGTTTTTGCGAAACATTTTACCCTTCTAGTAAATTCTTCTGTTAACTCAGCCTTCATTGCGTCATGTGATATGCGCATTGATTGTTTCATTCCGAGGTACTTGTAAAATTCATCTCCGTTCATTGCCTCGATTTTCTGGCCGTCCCTAAGTTCAAAGTGATCTGGACCTATTTTGCATCGTACGATGTTCACTGTACGGCACTTTTCCAGTCCAAACGATTCTCCATGGATATTGGAATGCGATCCATGGAGAATCGTTCTACAATCTTCAACATTTACTCTAGCTGATTTTTGGTAGCTCCCATAAGTTTTAGATCATCCATATAGAGCAAATAATTGACTTTCTCTCCTGCCTCGTTCTTGTTTTTGATATTATATTCATAGGAAGTAGAATTCAGCTGGTGGGATAGAGGGTTCATCGCAATACGGAACCATAGCGGGCTGAGATCGTCTCCTTGAAATATACCTCTTTCTATTGGTATGTTTTCGGTAGTAATACCGGCTTCATTAAGATATAGTTTCGTTTGCCAAGATGTCATGGCATGCCTTAAAAAGTTAACAATGTTAGCATCAGTCTTATATATTTGAAGAATCTTAAGTAGCCACTCATGAGGCACAGAGTCGTAAGTCTTTTAATAATCGATGTAAGCCATGTACAGATTCCTACGTTTAGAAAATGCCTGGTTATAGATGACAGAGTTGATTATGAGTTGCTCTTTGCACCCCATTGAACCCATAGCGCATCCTTTCTGTTGGTCAGCAATGATCTTGTTTCGCTCACAGTGGGCATATAGCCGATGCGCTAAGCAGGTTGTTATCACTTTGTACATTGTTGGGAGACACGTGATTGGTAGGTACTTGGATGGACCCTCCGTGTATTCCGGGTCCTTTGATAGAAAGTATGTGGCTCCCTGAAATAGAAAGCGGGGCATATTTTCAGGATGGGCGATTACGTCATTAATTAAATTTGTTAATTTTTTGTGGGTAACTTGGAGTTTCTTGACCCAGTAGTTGTGTATTTTATCTGGGCCAGGTGCCTTCCTGTTATGGGTATCTCTGATGACGTTTGTAATTTCTGCTGTCGTAAACGGCCCGTAAAGGTATTTGGTCATATTCCTGGGAGGTTCGGCGCTCCAGCCTGCTTCAACGTTGCACTGGGCCGGTGTTCCCAACTGTTCCCTCCAAAATTGTTCAACATTGTCACTACTGGGGAATTTGTTGTTCGATTCTCTAGCCCTCGTACTTAATGATCTGTAGAATGTTTTTTCTGATCGTTGGAATAAGATATTATCTCGTTTTCTTTTATTATTCGATTTGTACCTCTTTAAACGCCCTGAAAATACAGATAATTTTTGTTCTAGAGGTGTTTGTGGCTCGTTCACTGTTTGCGCCGTTCCCTTTGTTCGTACTTTGCTTCCCAGGATTCGGGCAATGACCCTTCCAGCGCAGTAGATTAACATATGGAAGTGGTCCAACGTGTTCGCCTGGGTGATATAGTTTGGAAGAATTCGGTTGTTCATAATAGTAAGGGTGATTCCTAGTTTCTTCGAGGGGTTCACCCTAGGTAATGGTGGTCTATACTACTTAATGGGTCGGTGTCATTGTACTCCACAATTAGCTTTCTCATCTCTAAGAGAAGTGTTTCGAACAATGCTTCGTTGTCCACATTATCTCTATTTAGATCACGTGCCACACCGTTCAACTCTTGTTCTGCTACTTCAGGCGTCCCACCCACATGTCCAGCATCTCCGTCCTGGTCACCATTCTCGTTATTATCGTTATTCTTATTCTCATCATCATCATGATTCTCATTATCTTCGTTGTTATTGTGCAGGTTTAGCAGTTCGCGTTCTACTTCTTGTTTAATAGTGTTAGGTCTCGCAGCTGGGATGAGATTGTTCCTGAAGATAACACGATACTGATATGCCACTCTCTGTTCTGTTACATTCAGCTCTGAATAATCTCTGCAGAATTCAGTATGTAGTCCTTGTCGATAGCCGATGGTCTCTTGTCCTTACTGTTGTTACATGGCATTTTAGCATGAGAACCATGTAACAGATAGAAGTCAAATAAAGTCAGTTAAGCCACCCTTAATCTCGCATGATTGTCGAGCGACCAGTGCCTTTATCGAGCTGTTACGAGGAATAAACTGAAACAAGCTAGTTATATACGTAATTTCAGTCACTAGATCGTATCGTATTGTACATCGCTATCAAGAAAACATTTAAGTATATAGCAGTGCACTTTAATTAAATCACTTACCTTGCGAATAATTTCCTTTTTCGGCGGTAATATACCTTAAAAGAATTGTTGGTTGCCTACGGACGAGTGTAATATAATGCACTTCGGAACGTTTAATGAAAAGGGTTATTCTTGGAACGTTGCCAGATGTTTAATCGGCACAGCGGTTGCCCTGTGATTTTGACGTGGTTACGATTCAAGCCAACAGGAAAATACAAAATTAATTGATATGCTGCCTTTGTTTTGTTGTTAAACGACTGTTTTTTGCTTTCGCTTCAAAAATACGCAGTAAGGATGTGTTAGTAAATGCGTATATTCTCTAACTTGGCAACGTCGCTCGAATCGTTTTGCGAGTGTTTCAGCAAGAAAAACCGGCTGGAGCTAAAGGTACGTTTAGGTTCGATTGATATTTTTGCGTTGAATAGCTTTGATGTTACGAGTTTTAAATGGCCGCCGTTCGGAATTATTTGGTTGTTTGGTCATTGTCAATGACGGATTTATCGTTGGATTTCTTTGTCCTGCCAGCAATGCATAATATCATACAGCCTGAGGTACGTTTCATTGCATATTGCAGATGTTAAAAAATTTGGCGACAATCGGCTGGTGTATTTTTGCGTTGGATACAGGACAGTGTAAAACGGGCCTGTGGTTCGGGTTTTGCTAGCTTTTTAACATTGAATTCCACGACCTAGGTAGTCGTTTTTGACCAGATTTCGTTCTCTTTCTTCAGAAAACCCTCAAAGGAGGTAGTGCGTCCGCCTGATAAAAAGTTTAACAATTTATAATTCACCCTAACGGGGATTATATTTATTTCGGGTATAAAGTGGCATAGATGCTGGGTTGCTGTAGTTTATGGCTTGACTGTGGATTGGTTGGTTTTTGCCTGAGAGTCAAGATTTTTGGTTAGTAACTTGTCACGTGCAGTGGATTCTGGAACGAAGTACGCCGTTTCCTTCCTCGAGGAATGCCTGTAGAAGAGAGCGTTTGCTCCCCAATTCGTCATTACCATCGAAAACCCTACGTAGTTAGGTAAATAAATATACATATCTTATATTTTGTACATACTCATTTATTTTTTGTACAAGGGATTTATTTTATCAGTGTATATTATAGTTTTCTAACGGGTCTCAGGGGGGATTGAAATACTGCTCAATACGTATGATAAATCGTTTTGCGAGTGTTATCTAAATTTAAATACTCTCATTATTATTGTTATAAATACTCTTTAAGTGGAGAGTGTTCTGAAAGAGGAGCTGCTTGGAACTGCAGTAAGAGACTGCATACTTAGCGCTTGTTCTCTTTCAGGTTTTTTTTCCTGGGAGCCATTTTTTTCTGGGAGCTGCAGTTTTACCGGGAGCCAGTTTTCCTGGGAGCTATTATTTTTGGCTGGAGCTGTTGTGCTTGGAGTTGTGTATGCGGAGCAAGCTATTTTTGTTTGGAGCGAGCTTTGCTTGGAGAGAATTTGAGTAGCTAACCAAGTAGTTGCCAGTCAATACAGTTGGTTGTGTTTCATTGGCACCAACTGTAGCCATAGAGGTATGGGGATTACCTCAAATGCCACTGAGAGTTTATGGTCCCAAGGTGCATTGCAGTAGTCCACGTGCAGAAGGCCGTAGGTGATATTGGCGAAGACCAGTAAAGATAAGTTTAGGTTATATTTGTGATCTTTTCGGCATAATGTTAGTGGCGTGTTACTGATATTTTCACGCGTGTATTTTCAGCGTGTTATTGACATTTTTCAGCGTATATTGGATTGCGTGTTTTAGAGTTTTTCCAGCGTTGTATCATATCGCTTGTTTTAGTTTTCTGCGTGGTACTGATATAACTATACTCGGTACTGTTTCGGTGTAAGCACAGTTTACCTATGCGAATCTAATTAACTGCTGAATCTACTAGTGTGGATCGACATTAATGCTCATAGCCTATAGGTTATTAATTGCTTTCAAATTAAGATCTTTTACCTTTTGTTATAAATTTATATCATTTTGTTTATTGAAAAAAAAATTACAACACGTTATCGTCTAACCTAACGAACGCCAATAAATTTAAACCTGTGCGAACGTGACCGTGTTTTATTTGATCTGGAATACTCAACCAAACAAGTGTAATTAGTAGTCGCCCTTGTGTAGCGGATAATCGTCGATTTGGATCGCCCTTATGGATTCTTCAGACCGAGGATCTTCCTGTTTGGGTCTGCGAATTTGGATATTTCAAACTGGTAGCGCCCGGGTCAAGAGTAAGTAATTGACCCACTCCCACCCCGACGAGCAAGTCGGAACAGACATGTTGCGCTGGCCGCAACATGTCTGTTGTCTAAGGATGGATCTAAGGATGGATCTTATTCATTATATCTCGCTAACACATTTAAAAGGGTTTTACGCGCAACACTGT
>MU183558.1:65686-83040 GCA_016904865.1 Pissodes strobi
ATTATTATTATTATTATTATTATTATTATTATTATTATTATTATTATCATTATTATCATTATTATTATTATTATTATTATTATTATTATTATTATTATTATTATTATTTATATTAGTACATTTCAAAAAGTAGTAGACATATAGTCATATATTTTATCGAATACAGTTGCAGCTGCTGCATGCAGGTTGTTAAAAGAGGCCTTCACTATTTGTCCAAATTTCGATAGTTCTAACATTGAGAAAAACCCAAACTAAAATATTACCAATTTCAGTATACAGGGTGATCCCAGGTACAGGGTGATCCCCTATAATGTCGCCCCCCTATAACTTTTTTATTTTAAGTGTCCCAAAAAAACTAAAGTATGGTTATGTAGGTACTGAAAAATACTTTTCTTCTGCGTATAAAAAATATTGGAAAAATGATCAGTATACAGAGAAAACCAAAAAGTTAATTTATTTTCAATGGAATACCCTATATATGAATTTATTTTTCGATTCCTTGTAAAATTCTAAGCATATTTTATGTATGATGTTATGCCTCTAAAGTTAGTAGTTTCACAGCTATAAACAGTTGAAAATCGGTATTTTGGCTACTTTTAACCTTGGTAGCAAGAAGATCATTAGAGATGGAGTAAAATAAATTTCACATTCCTATCTTAACTTTTCAAGAGCTATCTGACGGTACTAACTGGCGGGCGGTACCATGGGTACCAAATCTGGTACCTCGGTAGGTACCATAAGTCAGCATCATCAGATAGCTCTTGAAAAGCTAAGATAGGAATGTGAAATTCATTTTACTCCATCTCTAATGATCTCCTTCCTACCAAGGTGAAAAGTAGCCAAAATACCGATTTTCAACTGTTTATAGCTGTGAAACTACTAACTCTAGACGTATAACATCATACATAAAATATGCTTAGAATTTTACGAGGAATCGAAAAATAAATTCATATATAGGGTGTTCTATTGAAAAAAAAATGAACTTTTTGTTTTTCCCTGTATACTGATCATTTTTCCAATTTTTTTTATACGCGGAAAAAAAGTATTTTTAAGTACCTACATGACCATACTTTTAATTTTTTGAGACACTTAAAATAAAAAAGTTAAAGGGGGGCGACATTATAGGGGATCACCCTGTACCTAAAAAGCAAATCTACTAATTTATGTTTATAGATACAACAGAATTAATGGAAGATGCTGGATACAAAAAATAATGGGATCTATAAACATTCTTCAATTCGCAAAAAAAACTTTAAATTAAATAAGCTAATATCAAAATTAGTTGAAACGTTCTGAAGTTTTCATTTCAAATAAATACTGCGTGTTTGGGAGTCTTGAAAGTAAACGGTTTACAATTATTTTATTATATGAGCGGCAACTGACCTTCAATCTATGAGTAGTTTATCCTTAAATATTTTTTTTTGTATTTTCTGATGCAGGAATTACGAACGAGCAAAAAAAACGTATTTGCAAATTTTAATTACCGACAACCTCGGAGCTAACGTTATGGCCAGCCATGCACATCAAATATTCTTCAATATCATATTCTCCTCTATTTTTTGTCTATTAAATCCGGGCTATTTAGCATTTACCAACATTAGGTCCAGGGTCAATGGCGCCAAACGTTTTGTTACTAGTCAAAAGTATTATAAATTTATATAAACTAAAAATAAAAGCTCCTTTACCACCGCAATAAAAGCGATAGACGCTGGGTACAACGATTGAAATAACTTGATTTTAATTCAAAGATGGAGCTATACAAATAAAAACGTAGGTGTGAAAACTGAAAACCCCAATACGTCAGAGTTTCATTTGAAAGTTATCGAAATTAATAACCGAGCTTGAGGAGAACTAGGGAAACTATGTAGCTAGTCCGTGAAGTTCTTAAATAAACGTATTCAACCGACGCCGACGCGAGGTGACGCGGCGACGCCGACGCGACGCTTAAAACGCAAAATTATTGATGAGCCATAGCTGCTTATGACCATACTGAATTTACATAGACCGAAAATACATATAGTTCAGTAGTATTACAGTTAAAATTGTAATATATCGGACACAATTCTGAATGTTTTAAAAATTGGTAGAAATATTAAGCATAGCATAAATATTAGTAAACTGAAAAGTTCCCACCCCTAAAGTATGTGCTTCATCCCTTACAACATTTTTTCCACCCCAATTTTATTTTTTTTCGGAATATCTCCGAAACAGTGCTTTGTAGGTAAAAATACTTATATACAAAGTTGTTCCTCATAAAATTCTCTACAAGAAAGGTTCTATAACAATTTCCCCTAAAATGTCTCATTATTTGGTAAATAAAGCGCAAACGAAATCAGAACGGGATATAATTCGTTAAATATATGGTTGATTATCCAATGCGCCCAAAGCGGTCTTACCCAAAAAAAATAAAATATAAATCGATAACCACTATTTCACACTCGATAGTATAATAAGTTTTATTTTCTCCCACTACACCCTCTGTGACGACTCAAGGTCACTACGATGATGCATTACTTTTAGGGCGGACGCCAAATGTAAATGACGGCTGTTGCCATGATACCTACAACTTTTTATTTGTAACATGGGCTGTTGCCATGATGCAACTTTTTATTTGTATCGTGGGCTGTTGTCATGATACAATTTTTTATTTGTATCATGGGCTGCTGCCAGACTTTATATTAGATTGCATTTATTGTGTAACTGGAAGTAACCCTTATGTATACGCCTTATTTTTCACATTATTATTAATTTTAGGAAAAAAAGTATATAAACATTTTTTGTAGAAAATTTTATGGGGAATATTTTTTTATATAGGTTTTTTTATCATAAAGGGCACCGTTCTTGAGATAATCTAGAAAACTTGAAAAATGGGGTAAAAACGACGTCCTAGGGGATGACGCACATTATTTAGGGGTAGGAACTTTTCAGTTTAATATTTCTTATGTCATCCCAAACATTCCTACCAATTTTCAAAACTTTCAGAATTTTGTCCGATATAAATCGTAATATTACTGAATTAATATTAGTAACTTAGTTTATTATCAGTAGTAGTACTGGGTTATCTTGTAAATAAACTGGTCAGCAAAAAGATCGACAAAAGCTTTTAGTCCCAACTCCAAATTGCTGTGACTTGTTTTTTAAAATAAACCTTTTGAATGTGGTTTGCAGATTTTGAAAGGCAATTTTTCAGTAGGGTTGATATTGTCATGATATACGGAGTGATCAATAAACTCATGCAAAAAACAAAAAGTTTGCGAGTGTGCCATTTCGACAATAAAGAGATTAATTATCAATATCTCTAGGCCTCTTTGCCAGTTTTAGTATTGAAAATGCTATTGGGGTCACTTTTATGGAAACTTAATAAGGATGTCGTGACCTCGACCAGCGTATACGGATAATATTGCATTTCGTGACCTCGACATATTGAAATTCCGACACTGAATCGGCGCGGTTAACGCTCAGTAAATAATAAAATATCTCGCTTGTGATAAGACGTAACGGATACTTTGACGACGTTGACGGTGTGTTGTGGGTTATTCTAAATGTTCGAATAATATTGTTGAATAAGGTAAGTTAGTGTTATTTTATACTGTGATTTAAATCTAAATTTAGACCGTAAGATTAAAATGCAATATTTTTATTACTTATTAGAAGCTCGATTAGAGGATACAGGGTGATTCTCAAAATATGTCGATTTTATGACATAGTATCTGTAAAAAATGTGAAATTTGACAGTTTCGCTATTTGGGAACCGAATTAGATTAGGGAAGATAAAAGGGAAATATTTTATGACGTACTTAGTACCTATCTGTCAAATTGTCAAATTTGACAGTTTCGTTATTTATTAACCGATTTGAATAAACTTTCAAAAAGATACAGGGTGATTCTCAAAATATGTCGACTTTAGAAAAATATTTTTATCAGAGTATCTGTCAAAAATGTCGAATTTGACAGTTTCGCTATTTATGAACTGATTTATATGAAATTTTATAATTAGATTAGGGAAAATAAAAGAAAAATAAGTTTTGACATATTTAGCACCTGTCAAAAATGTTAAATTTGACTGTTTCGTTATTTATGAACCGATGAAATGACATTATTTAATTGGACTAGGAAAAATTTAAAAAATTAATTTTATGAAATTATTTAATTGTAACTAGGAAAAATTTAAAAGAATTTTTTTTATCATAGTATCTGTTAAAAATTTTAAATTTGACAGTTTCGCTATTTATGAAACGAATTAGATTAGGGAAAATAAAAGGAAAATATTTTTGACGTATTACCTATCTGTCAAAAATGTCAAATTTGACAATTTCGTTATTTATTAACCGATTTGAATAAACTTTCAGATTAGATTAGGGGAAATAAAAGACAGATATTTTTTGACAAAGTATGTATGTATGTATGTCACAAATGTCAAATTTGACAGTTTCGTTATTTATGCACCGATTTGAGTGAAATTTTAGAATTAGATTAGGGACAATAAAAGAAAAATATTTTTTGTGAAAGTATCTGTTAAAAACGTAAAATTTGACAGTTTTGCTATTTATGAACCGATTTGAATGAAATCTTAGAATTAGATTAGGGAAAATAAAAGAAAAATAATCACTGACATAGTCTATCAAAAAAGTCAAATTTTACAGTTTCGATATTTATCAATGTTTTAAAATTCTTGTTTAATAGGTTTAAATATAATATTTATCTATTAACGAAATTTAGACCTCAAAGATTAAAATGCAATATTTTTATTACCTATTGGATTACTCGATAAGACGCAACAAACTAAAAAACAATCAAAAATAGCCAATCAACAATAAGCAGTTATTTATTTAAAACAAGCCGCATATTATGGCTGTTTATTTTTACTGTATGGTGTATGGTCTAATGTCGTTTAATGTATTAAAAATGTTTTATGAAATGTCTTCTATTCTAGACTCAAACCATATAAAGGAGAAAATTATTCCAGTGTCATCAATCCCATTGTAAATGATTGACAAACTAGAATAATTAGAAAAATTTTATATTCCAAATCACTCCCGTATATATTTTTACATTATTCGCTTATTGGCTGAGGCTCCCCTTTAATTGGCTATTGCAAACTTGATTATATTTGTCTCATTCTAACTACTTTCAGTTCATATAACTATACCCTTCGCTCCCGTATAGTCCGGGAGCCAGCGTCAATTTTTGGTAATTATTTTAGACCGCTTGAATTCAACTTATATAGTATGTCCTTATATAGAGAAACACTGAACCGACCGTCAGCTGGACCGTCAGCGCTGGATGCTGCGGCGGGAAGATGAGATAGTTGTAAAAAAAATGAAATTCGGAATTATCTTAGATCGGTTGAATTGTATCATTACGCTCATACATCCATGCGGCGCGCGGTAGTTTAAGTGGTCCGACTGACGATCTTCGTCTCAATATGCATTCAGCTGATTAGAATTTTCCAATATTAGTTCATTAAAACTATTATACGGCTAAATATCAATTAAATATTCATTAATTTACCAAAGATACAGTTAGGTAAAAACCGCATATCATTAACGCTTAAAATTAATTTTTTTTACTCAGATATTCTTGAAATATTCGAAAATTATTTATTCAACGATTTACCAAAAATATAGTTATGTAAAGTTCACATATTATTAACGCATAAAATTGAGGTTTTTATTTCATTCATATAGTGTGGAAATATTCGGAAAGAAATATTTATAATGAGTGTATGTTATTAAAAATTATCTTCATCATTGCTCTGGTTGTCGTCTGATGAATCATCTATTTCAATATCATCGTTGATGTCTCCTGCCTCTGTTTCACTGTTATCTGTAGAAAATAAATATAGAAAATATTTATCAAAATCATGTTGATTGACATGTTTTTCTGAAAAAATAGAAAAATATGTTTTTTCATACCATCGATATTTGCGATGCTTGTAATTGACGGCGACAATTGATCTCCTTCAAACCATTTGAAAAAATACTTTTCATCTCGTTCTTCCCAACCGTAGTCAGATGGCGAGAACTCGGATGGTATGGGAAGATGTGCGTGACTCCAGAGATGTGCGATATATGATGTTCGGAGAAAATGTTGATGTAGTTCAGATATGCAAGGCGGGAACATGGAACCATCAATTCCTTTTTCTAAATGCAGTATTTGCTTATTGTTCTTACTGCTAAACGCTTTTGTGTAGGTTTTTGTACGAGCAACGTTGACGTCATTAATTCTTTCAAATTCATACAATTTACAAACATAATCTTCCAGTGTTGCAAAAAGTTGATTTAATTTGCTATGAGGTAGATTTAAAATTTCACTCAAAGCTTGACTATATGTTGGCGACTTTCGTAGGATGCTAAACGGTTTTTTTTTGCCTTTTCGATAGACGGCTGGATTAAGCCCGTAAGCGCATGAAAGGTTGGCAACGACGAACATAATTCTGCACCCAAGGTCTCATATAACTTCGTGATATTGATGTTTCTTTGATAATTGCCAGTACCGACATGCATTGAAATTTCTAAATTACTTTTAATGAAATTCATATTTGCAAGCATAATCACCAAAATGTCAGTATCTGAGCATCTTATTGTTACATGGGCGTCAAAATCCACATTGCAAACATGATACACAATTTCCGTGTCGGCTTCTTCGTGACCCGTACATGACAAGTGTGGTTCTATTGTTGTTATTACTTTATTTTCTTGTACCTCATATTTATAGCAGTGTAGATAATTCACATAAATTATTTTATTCCCAATAAATGGCGCCATGTAATCCTTTGACCAATCTTCGATAATAAATTCAACCAAAGCTTCTTTAAAATATATATTTTTCAATGCGTCAGAGAAATTCGGTGGACGTTTTTGATCTGTCCCATTTATATTTTCCCATCAAGAAAAGGATTACATGGCGCCATTTATTGGGAATAATAGTTATTTATGCAACAAGTGTGTAAAGTGAATCTTTTTTTATGAATGGGAATATTGTCGCATGAGCCGTAGGCGAATGCGACAATCCCATGAATAAAAAAGGGTACTTTACACATGAGTAGCATACAAAATTTTTCTACTATCGAAAAATATATGAAAAAATAAAAATAATGTTATATTACTTTACGCACTAGTGCGTAAAATATATTATTTTACGCACTGCCCTAAACGTCAAAAAATATGTTAGTAAACGTCAAAAAATATGTCACCTTTACTTTACGCACTAGTGCGTAAAATACCTTACTTTACGCACTGCACATTAAAAAGGCCTATTTTACGAATCATAGAGAGTGCGTAAAGTGAGTATTTTACGCACGGTAGTAGCAAAAATAATTTATGTGAATTATCTACACTGCTATAAATATGAAGTACAAAAAAACAAAGTAACAACAACAATAGAACCACACTTGTCATGTACCGGTCACGAAGAAGTCGACACAAAAATTGTGTTTCATGTTTGCAATGTGGATTTTGATGCCCATGTGACAATAAGATGCCCAGATACTGACATTTTGGTGATTATGGTTGCAAATATGAATTTCATTAAAAGTAATTTAAAAATTTCAATTTATGTCGGTACTGGAAATAATCAAAAAAACATCAATATCACGAAGTTGTATGAGATATTGGGTGCAGAGTTATGTTCGTGGTTGCCAGCTTTTCATGCGCTCACGGGCTGTGATTTTAATCCAGCCTTCTATGGAAAAAGCAAAAAAAAAAACCGTTTCACACTTTACGAAAGTCGCCAACATATATTCAAGCTTTGAGTGAAATTTCAAATCTACCTCACAGCAATTTAAATCAACTTTTTGCAACACTGGAAGATTATGTTTGTAAATTATATGCATTTGAAAGAATTAATGACGTCAACTTTCTCGTACAAAATCATTTACAAAATCATTTAGCTGTAAAAATAATCAGGAAATACTGCATTTAGAAAAAGAAAATGATGGTTCCATGTTCCCGCCTTCCGCCTTGCAGATCTGAACTGCGTCAACATTTTCTCCGAACATCATCGCACATTTCTGGAGTCACGCACATCTTCTGATACCATCCGAATTCTCGCCATCTGACTAAGGTTGGGAAGAACAAGATGAAAAGTAATTTTTCAAATGGTATGAACAAGATCAATTGCTGCCGTCTTGCCGTCAATTATAAGCATGACAAGTATTGATGAAGGCTTTGAAGCTATGGAAAACTTATTTTTCTATTCCATCTACATGATTTTGATAAATATTTTTTTTGGTTTCTTTTGTACAGATAACAGTAAAACAGAGGCAGGAGATATTTACGATGACATTGAAATAGATCATTCATGAGACGGCAATCAAAGCAATGAGGAAGATAATTCTTAATACAATGAACTCATTTTAAACATTTTTTCCGATTATTTCAACAATATCTGAATGAAAACAATCTCAATTTAATTATATGTGAACTTTACGTAACTATATTTTTGGTAAATCGTTGAATAAAGAGTTTTCGAATATTTCAACAATATCTGAAAAAAAAAACTGAATTTTAAGTGTTAAGGATATGTGGACTTTACCTAACTGTATCTTTGGTAAATCAATGAATATTTAATTAAAATTTAGCTACATAATAGTTCTAATAAACTAAAATTGGAAAATTCTAATCAGCTGAATGCATATTGAGACGAAGGTCGTCAGTCGGACCACTTAGACTACCGCGCGCCCCTTGGATGTATGAGCGTTATGATACTTTATTGCTCCAGCTGACGTTCTTTGTCGTACGACGCACCCATCTGACTATTATTTTCATATTTCGACATGAGTCCTAAGGCATGTAAAAAAAATTCACTCGGTTATAAATCATTTTTTTTTTTCAATTTTATTACCACTTTTCATGACCAGCTGACGTACAACGCTGCTTCGGGCACGCAGCTGACTATTTATTTTTTAAACTATGTAACATGGACAATTTATCATAAAAAATTCAACCGGTCTAAAATAATTCCGAATTTCATTTTTTTACAACTATCTCATCTTCCCGCTGCAGCATCCAGCGCCGGTAGCCCAGCTGACGGTCGGTTCAGTGTTTGTCTATATGAGAACATACTATATAAGTTAAATTCAAGCGGTCTAAAATTCATGCCAAAAATTGACGCTGGCTCCCGGACTAGTAATCGAGTCCACATTGACTAAAGCAAGTAAGCCTTACTAGGCGGGAGTACCCACATTCTAATTATTGGTTAAAGTCTGGATGCCGCTATAAATCAACATATTTTGACGACAGGCACTCAGTAGCGTAGTTATACAGGGTGTTACAGATTGTTGTGAGGAAAAGTTAAGGACAGATTCTACATCGAAAAATATGAAAACAAGTTCATATAAACATGAGTCCGGAAATGCTCCGTTTTCATGATACAGAGTGTTTTAGTTGGCAAGTCTCTATGTTTTGCGAAAAAAACTGTGCGCCACTGGTTTTTAAAAAAATTAGTATGGCTTCCTTAAAGCCACATTAGTTTTACTGAAAAAAGGCCTCTTGGACTTTTTCCTTCTGATACACCGTTTTCAAAATAAAAATTATTTTTTCAACAGCCGCTCGCAAAATAACTAATTACTAAATTCAAATGAAATCGCAAAATCGACGAATGCCGTGGATCCTTATTTTGCGCTCTAGCGCGAACATGGAACAGAAAATTCTCACTTTTTCCGTCGAGTGTGCTATGAATGGTCATGGAAACCGAAGATAAATAAATGACAGTCGTGCGTTTATTACAGTTTGTCCTGTTTTAAATATGCCTGAAGCCCGAATATGATATGTCAAAACTGACAGTCATTTGCAAATTTCAGAATAAGTATAGAGAAAAATGTGCATTTAATTTTAAAAATGCGGCTGTAGAAAAAGTTCTGTGTGTTTTTCGAGCGCAAAGTAAGATTGCCGTTTTCGAAAGATTACTGTAATATTCTTTCTCAAGCGGCAATCCATTACTTTGCGCTCTAAATACACAAATAATGCAGTGCAATAATAAGTCCGATGACTTATTATTGTACTGCTTTAATAAAATAATTTTTATTTTGATAACGGTGTATCAGAAGGAAAAAGTCCAAGAGGCCCTTTTTCAGTAAAATTAATATGGCTTTAAGGAAGCCATATTATTTTTTGTAAAAACCAGTGGCGCACAGTTTTTTTCGCTAAACATAGAGACTTGCTTTAGAAAATAATTTTATACATGTAAATGTGACCTGTAATGATACATTTGCATGCACCAAAACTCATATCAATATCTCAAGGGGTTCTCGATAAATGGAAAATAAACTATTAAAGATGAAAAATTTAAAGACCCCGTATCATGGAATCGGGGCATTTCCGGACCCATGTTTATATGAACTTTTTTTCATATTTTTAGATCTAGAATTTGTCCTTAAAATTTCCTCACAACATTCTGTAACACCCTCTATACGAGCTTTTGGCTTTAATAATCAATCGCTTATTTATTTGCTGTTTTAATTTAAACTGACTAAAAATAATATACACTTTTTTATGTAACATTATCATTGGGTGTCACTTCGGGTGACATGATCTCAACCCCGCAAAATCGGCAAACATAAATGAATAGTAGGTAATTAATTTGTTATATTGTGGCAGATGTAAATCATAAGTTTTTTAAATTTAAAAATTGTGTCAGGCATTTTCAATACATAGGATGCTTGCGTAAGGTGTGAGATCCGTGAATTTTTTTGTCTTAGATATACTACTAAATAAAAAAAATTAAATTGCTCTAATTTTAAAACGGGTTTATGGATTTTGACGAGCTTTTCACATTATCAAACTTCATTTCACGTCTATGAATTCATTGAAGTTTGAGTTTCTCACATTATGCAAGGCCGAGAATAAATTAAACAAAGGTAACACGGAACTGTTTAAAGCAGGGTAAATGATTGGGTGCCAAATGGGCAATATATGTTTGTGTTGTCTTAAAATTTGTTAAGTCAATATTTCGAAACAATTTCTTCCGTATTGCCCTAATTAAAAAAAAACTCTTTGCCTTATTTTGAGAGGACTTGAACAATAATAATTAGTAAAACTATCGGCTTAAAATTTAAATTTCTAAGCAGATTAAGCCTAATTGATGATCAACTGCTCGTCAAAAAATAATTCAGTTGCGGGATCCAGCAACGTGGACTGACCAATGCTGCTTCTACAGACGAATACCGCAGATTAGGGATGCGCTGTATCAGCTGGGTGAATCCCCGATATTCACTTACTTCTATAGGTTCTAGGCATGTCAGTGCACCGAAAATTTCCTACCAATCAGAGACAATACCAATCAGCAAACAAAGAAAATGAAGAACTAGGCAGTATGATTGCCTAAGTAACAAAAGAGGCTTTAATATTCAAGACGTTCTTACAGCCAAATGAATAAGACTCACTTATAACCTTCTGCTCTAGACAACCTCTTGAAGGCAAGATAAAGGCCCTCTTACAGCCAAAGGGCCCACTCCTATGAGGGTCTCAGTACCAAATCTTTAAGCTTGTTTAAAACCAACTTGCATTTAAATAGATTCTCTTATCATTGCCTTCAAGACAATCATAAAACTTCTAGCAAGTGTCATTTAATACCATAGGATTTATAGTGATCTAAGATTAGGATGAGTTTAAGAACTCTGAGATTTATAACATCTTTAGATAAAATTATCATAACCTGTAAACCAGTTACATCAAACAAATGTCTGTCATGTGATGTCGTCTAGTCGGTGATGCATTCCAACTCCTAAGAATAAACATGGAGGAAATGTAATACCAAGATCTGGTAAATTCGCCGAAATAGGAGACAAAAATTATAACGCAGTCGACTTTTTCGATGAAATATGGAAAGATACCTTCTAAAAATTAAAGCGCCTTAAATTTCCTGCTTTTTTAAATAATTAAATTATTACTGACTAATTCTTAACAAGATTATTATAAACAAACTTAAAAATGTTTGTTTGTAATCTTATATTATATTACTGTTAATATCCTCTTATTTTTTAAGGTAAGAACTGCGAAAATTTGATAAAATTTTTGAATGATATTACCTCCCTAAAATATTTCCAATATGGAGGCTTGTGTTGTTTGTAAAAAATATGGCTTCTTATCAGTAAAACCTCAAGGTTTCTTAGAAAGAAGGCATAAATCCTAGTTTTGTCATAACCTTGTATTTTCTGTAATTAATCTGTTTACTCCTAACTGTTCCTTAGAGTAAAGCTTCTTAGTCTTGACCAAGGTTGCTGGGCCTGCTCATAAAATTACTTGACATTACCAATGGTTTAAGAAAGCAATAGAAAAGTCCAATAGGATATTTTAAAGATTATATGGCCTTAATGAAGCAATATATTTTCCCAGTAATTCTAATACATTCTTTTAAGTAGCCAATCTAAGACTTGAGCAAGTTTTAGGAAGTGCTTAAAGAATATGTTTTAAATCCAACTTAAAGCTATAGTCTTAAAACCGATTTTTTGAAAACTAAACAGACTTTAAACCCTCTAAAAGATCAACAAGTTTTAAGATTGATAACACAAAAGCCTCGTTAAAGCTAACACAAGAGTAACCACTCTAAAGTCCAAGGACACTTAATATTTTTGCTGCCAAGGCTGCTTTAAAACTTATTTTTAAGAATAAATGGGCTTTAAGATCTGTTAGCATGTTTGAAGGTGTTCATAAAACCCTAGTAACTCTACCGACCATTTTAAAACTATTTTAAAGCTGAGATTTAGATTTATAACTAGCATCTAAATTGTCACTAGGGTGTAGCTGATTAGCTGTAGTTAGTTGCTAAGATTTGGAATTTCATCGTAAATATTTTTGTGAGTGTCGCCTTAGCCCGTTATATTTTAATAGTAAGCAAATGTATTTAATTTGGAATTTCTTTTTATTATTTTGGTTCCATACTGTTTTTGTACTATAGATTCTATAGTTTCTATAGTTTCTATAGTTTCTATAGTTTCTATAGCTATAAGACAAAAGAAGAAATATGATTTGTTTTTATTTCTAATTTCTAGTAATAATAAATTTCTACGACGGCGTCTTGGAGTCACACAAGGGAAAATATTTTAAAACAGCTCTGAGATAAAAAGTCAGAATTCTAAGATAAAAAGTCAGAATTCCCAGATAAAATAGAATTTTGAGATAAAAAGTCAGAATTCTGATATAAAAAGTCAGAATTCTGAGATAAAAATTCAGAATTCTGAGATTAAAAAGTAAAATTCTGACATAAAAAGTCAGTATTCTGAGATAAAAAGTAAGAATTCTGAGATAAAAAGTCAGAATTTTGAGATAAAAAGTCAGAATTCTGAGATAAAAAGATAAATAGTAATGTAAGTGCTTTACATTTACGTATTACTATCTAAGATTAAGTGAAACTAACCGAAAGTTGATTAGAGCCCAAACTTACCAAATTTATTAAAATTGATTATAACTTATCGAAACCGACCCAAATGAGTAAAATAAGTCTTTAAAAGACGAATTAAATATAAATTACTCTGTCAGTAAAAAGCCTCGTAAAAGCCTATATTTGTGGCTCACATAAAATTTAACATTATGTCATTCAGCCAGTCTCTCTCTCTCTCTCTCTCTCTCTCTCGCACTCTCTCCCCTCTTTCTGTCTTGCTCTGTAATCTAAGTTAATAATGTGTTAAATTCTGTAACTGGGGACCATCTTTTTTTAGAGCCCCAGGTTTTCTTAAACTGATTTACTTTTTTAAGTTAGTTCTTATGTTACTTATAAGTTGGTAATTTTTTATTTTAAAATTTTTGACGGCTTCAACAGCGCCTTCCGTTGTGAAGGAGGCTGCATGTGACCCAGTGCTCCTGTTAATTTGGATGGATGTATACATACATATGTCTTTATTTGTAATTAATTTGTACACTGGAGTAATAAACCTGTTTATTATTAAGTTGAAACTAAATGAAACCAAAAGTTGATTAGACGAACTAAAATTAACCAAATCTATTAAAATTGATTATAACTTATCGGAACCGGCTCAAATAAGTAAAATAAGTTGAGACTAGTATTCACTTCTATCACGTGTAGTGTGATGCTCGAGACTTTTTTTATATTCCACTCTTTTTTCGGCTTCATTTCTACTTCATCATTTGCAGACGAACCACTAATATCACTTTCGACACTATCAACATAATCAGAATCTATCGTCCGAATTTATTCCTTCCATTTTGTAAAACAACCTCAGCACACTGACTTTGACAAACAAAAAACAGTAAAACAATAAACACTTTGCTATCCATTTCTCATAGTAATTGTATGACCAGATTTAAATGTAGATACCTTCATACCCTATCTATCGGTGGATTGAAGATGTTGTTTCCTTTTCATACCAAACAATAGAGTGATGTTTTATTATATAGAATCAGATCAAAAGTGAATATTACCAAAAGTGGTCGTTATTCACTTATCGTTCGCAGTTTTTCAATTGCTCTTAACTATGTTTTTAACGATTTGGATTAGTTTTTTTGTCTAATCTTCTTTAATCTTCGATAGTTGTTATTCAGTCTATACACGATATTCTCAGAATCCTTCGGTATAACAACATATCAAACGCTGGAAGCTGCATTTAGAGCCCATACCTCCATTCCATGAAGAATAGTATATTTGATTAATCAAACTTTAGATATATAATGTTATGGATTACTTTGAGAAACAATTTTATAGTGAAGATTAGAGGTACGATGATCGTTACTTTTTTTGGCATGCAGCTTGTAACGTTGTAAATGTTACAAAATCCAGTAGTGCGATTTTCCCCTTCCACTGGTCAATTTGTGTTACCGATACTCTCGCTACGTTACTTCTTGCCACCTTTCTTCCGGTGTTCCGAGTCGCTCGAAAGATAAGTCCGTTTGAAGCGCCCTTGACAGATTTAAGTGAAGAATAGTGGCTGTGTGCATGTATGAATTATACTAAATGAAACACTTTGTATTCCATGCAAAATTTTAATCCAAAAGGATATAAGCCCTTTTTGGATTAAAATTTTGCATGGAATACTTGACAGATTTGGTATATATTCTTTTTTGAGGGAATTGGCAGTCCTTCTCGTCTGGACGCTGCAAGCGATTAGACGGAGAAAAGCGACCAATGTGGTATCTAAATTTAACGTTGTTATTTTTGACCATCAAGTCTAATTCATCAAGTGAAATTAATCGGCAAACTGCCAGGTGTCAGGTGTATTTTCTGTAATTATCGGTCATATCGTCTGATACCGATAAAGATGTTTAACGACTAGCGTGGCTACACTTCCTTTGAAAAAAAAGGTTTGTTGCATGTCAGTGTGTCTATATTGAAAAGTGAAAATTATTTATAAATTAATTAGGGACCTTCCGGGAGTGCCTGTGTGAGGGGACAGATTGCATTTCTATGGGGCTGAGGACCGTCAGTGGCCTCTCTATGCCGACCTAGCGAGTTCCTGGTGTCATTTAGCCGTACCGAGGTATTTTGTCAAGGTGATACCACATGGTGGAGTCGTACCTTCGCAGAAAACGCCAATGCCTGCAAATCTACTAGATACAAGTAAAATCTACTTTCTTGCTTATTACCTACCCCTTTTTATCAATATTATCGTTATATATCATTTTGATTCATGAATTACCGTTAAACGCCTATAGGTCGCTTATCGTTTATATTATCGTTATATATCATTTTGATTAGTGAAATACCGTTAAACGACTGTAGGTCCTTTGCTTTCCTTATCGTACGTATTATCGTTATATATATCATTTAAATTAATGAATTACCGTTAAACGACTGTGGGTCGTCTCTTGTCCATATCCTTTATATTATCATTATTTCTCGTTTTCGTTTATTGATCTTGCCATTTTGCTTATCGAACTTACCTTTAAAAAGCCTACAGCGTTATCTAATATCGGTTATTATGTATATTTCTGCTTCTTTTCATAGTCGCTGTGGAGATACTTTTTTTATTATATCTGATATTATCTCGAGTGGATAATTTATTTTCTTAATGTTATATCTCTTATCGTATATAGAGTAATAGAGTTATTTAAATTATCGTTGGATAAACGTTATTGAAATTATCGCTGGCTTTAAGTCATTTATTTATTAACTTTGTCGATTATTTAATTTTGACTATCGTTATCACCGATATAGTATTACCTTAAATAGTAAATATCTCGGTAATGTTTTCGTGATTATCTGAATTACTTGTGTATTACACTTACCGACCTGATCAATAAGTTTTTATTATTATCAGCTGTACGCCTCATAATAGTGACCGAATTTTATTTAGCTGCATTTGCAACTTTAAGTTTTCACCTTAATACCGGAATCGAACTGAGCTCAATTCGTTTTAGCCGTATATATATACCGGCTAGATCTATATATATTTATATCAGTGGTTATTTCATTGATTTGTTATGTCTTATTTTACTTTTTATTGATATAATCATATTATCGCTGCCATGAGATTCATTTAGCTTAGTTTTGTTTAGTAGATACTAACTTCGCTTATAACTGTTGTTATTTACCAGCTATATCTATACATATTTACTTCACCGCTTATCTTACTGATTTATTATAAAGCTACTTTAGTAAAATACTTCTTATTTATAGTGTTTCGTGATTGACTGCATTTAGTCAAACCTTTAAGAATCCAATGTTTGGTTGAAATTCTTTCAAGATAGGAATTGGGCGGCAATATTAATGTTATCGGACCTTGATAAAAATTTCGCATCTTATTTTACTTTGATTTAATAGTCTGATAATATAGCTGAAATATATTTTAAGAGAGTCGTCTCATTAGTTTTTGGGCGATACCATAACTTCAAATTAATTTGAGATAGAATTTATTATCTTTGGAGTGCTTTGTAAAGTTGTTAATATTTAAGCAAATAATTTAATTGGGATCCCGATGTTTATTTTTGGTAAATGAGTGTTAAACGTACCCTTCCTTAGTAAATACCTGTGATCTCTAATTTTCATAATATTCTTGTCTAGGCTATGTTTCTGATTTCAATGTGTAAGAATTATTGTTATATTCCTAGTTAAAAATTAAGTGGCACCTCCACCTAATTGACAAGTCATAGACCGACGCCTTTAGTTATTATTGAACCTGCTAAGTAAACGTGGCATATGGACCGCCTGTTAAGCAATTAACAAATAGCCTTACATAATTGGCACCCTACGCTTAAGGCTGGTTAGCTATTTCGGTAAGCGTTAGGCTAGCCACCCCCCACCCCCCCTCCCCCGGTTGGAGTTCTTTTGCCAAAATGCTAGCACAAATAAAGGGCACCTAGCACAACCTAGCACACCAATTTTTAGAGCTAGCACACCAACAGTTTAAAACTAAAATGCTGTTGAATTCAGGGGGGGGTTGGTTAAGGCTCCCCCCCCCCCCC
>MU183558.1:90286-111363 GCA_016904865.1 Pissodes strobi
AGAATGAGAATGAGAATGAGAATGAGAATGAGAATGAGAATGAGAATTAGAATAGAATGGGAATGAGAATGAGAATAAGAATAAGAATTAGAATGAGAATGAGAGACCCAAAATCAGTTCTAATCTAGCAGAAAAAGTCACTGGCTTTGTTTTTACATTTTTCAAATTTCATAAATTGCATCTAGCTCCGCCCATTAACTGTCGCTTCTGTGAATTCCTAGTGTGGATGTACTTTCGCCCGTTTTGCATATTTTCTATTATACAGGGTAGGCCAATCAAAACAAAACACGGCCGATATTTCATATACCGTTCATTAAAAAAAAGTACTCGGACCCGTCGATTTTTGTTTCCCGGGGGGAAAGATTTTGCCCATGTCATCAACCCTGTCAGTTTAACTCCTCGCGGGGGTGACCTTCAACTCGAAAATCTTAAAAGGGAATAGGTGTCGAGTGGTACCTTATCTTAAAGGTAATCAAATTCGCTTTTCAGCGCATCTTAGTTTTTCAAATTTGATGCAGCCTTTGGCGTTGTTGAGAAAATAAGGGAAGAACAATGAAAAAAAAACGATTTCTTAATTTATTGCTCGATGAAAAAAATTTTAAAACCCGTTGATTTTTATCTCGGAGAAAAAGTCTTTTGTGCATAATTTTCGACTCTGTCACTTCAAACCCCTCCCTCCTCCCCCTTAAATTAAAATGGAATTATGATACCTCATTTTAATGGTCACCAAATTCTCTTTTCAACTGATCCAACATAAAAACAAGGAAATGTTTTCTACATTTCTCATTACTTTTATCACTCAAAACTGGTAATGTAAATTCTAATTTTATCGTTTGAAGAAAAAAGTAGTAAGTACTAGTCTTTTTGCAATTAGTCAAATCTTAATAATTTTTTGTGCTGTGGAATTCTGTTTGTGAAAAGTATTTATAAATATTGCAGTTTTTTATCTTCCTTAGAAGTGCCGAGTAGTTACATTTAATTTATTTCAATTTAGTATCTCGCAGGACCGCGCAGTGACTAAACTTTATTTTGATCTAAAATGGTTAATTCTATTGCAGAAAGAGTATCGCTGATTGAACTATATTATGAGAATGGTAGATGTGCTAATATTGGTGTAGGTTGTAGAGTAGATTGCTAGGGAGTCGTTTCGGCTAGTTTCAGCCGCCCGACACTGCTACCTTTACAGTTATTTTGTGCATGTCAGGCCCCATGTCTTGCCAACTAGTTGCTCTACAACTTAATCTGTGTTCAAGAGACGTAGCCTTCTTCCAAACGAAGGTATTTTCTCGGGAGGTAGTTGACTTACTTCTTGAGGTGATAGCTGTACTCCTTCAAGGTACTTGAGCCTTTTGCAGAGTTGGGTTGGACATTGGCTGAGTAGATGTTCTGCGGTTTCAGTTGCATTATTGCAAAATCTACATTGGTGGTCTTCTGCTTTGCCTATTGCCTTTAGGTGGTATTTTACCGGACATTGTCCAGTGAGCAGTCGGGCGGCAGTTCTAATATCTGCTCTGTTCATGTTTAACCTGCTCTTTTCGAAGAGATGGTGATAAACCTTTTCGTCTGTCTTAGTCTGGGAGTATTTCTCCAGTAGGACGACAGTTGGTCTTTTTCCCATTTGTTTAGTTCTTCGGTGATGTGGCTATTTATAAAGCCACAGTAGGGCTCTGGACTATAATATGGTGTTCCACCTCCTTCTTTCGCAAGGCAGTCTGCTTTTTCGTTGCCCTCCATGCCTCTATGGCCAGGAACCCATATTAAAGTTACCTGGTTGCAATTATTTGTTTTAGGGTTTGCTTACATTTCGAGATTAGCTTTTAGAGCCCTGAAATGCCCAATCCTGCTCCTTTCACTAGTTTTGCACCATCTGTGTACCACAACGATGAGTTATCGGCTTGAGGTAGTTTTTAACTCTCCCATGATTGGTGGTCATCAATAACCATTGCGAATGCGACATCTCGGATCTAGGTCCAACATGACCGTCATTTGGTCACTTGGTTTGGCCTGAGCGGTAACCTGCTGGGTTTTCGGCCACCATACCAGCGAGGCATAAGTTACCGTGGGCTTTATTCCAACCGTTGTTTGACTCAAACAACGATCCAACATACCATTTTTGGTTTTAGGCCCCATGTCTTGCCAACTAGTTTGCGGCATGTCAAGTTTGCCGCTGTGGCATTAGAGATGGTATTTTCTAGATGCTTGTTCCAGGTAAGTTTACGGTCCAGTGTGATCCCTAAATATTTCAACTCGGTGGAAAAAGTTAACTGTGTTTCTCTGTGCTCTCATTTGCAAACGGGACAAGAATGGTTTTCCTAGGATTTAGGGAGAGACCCTCCCCTTCGATCCAATTTTTGATGATGTTTAGGGTATTTTGCATGCGGTTTGAAATTACGCCTTCACGTTTGCCCTTTATTATTAGTACTAGAATGTCTGCGTAGCCTAGAACTATAATTCCAGCTCTACTTAGAGTGGCACAGATTTTATCCACTACTAGTATACACAGTAGGGGAGAGAGAACACCTCCTTGAGGGCACCCTTTCACTGTGCTGACGGTTGTTGACGCTCCGTTTTGTTCTGCTGTTACGAAGCGGTGCTTTATCATTGTTTCTGTCCATCTTATGATTGGAAGCTCAACTTCCCACTCTTGAAATGCTCTTCTGATAGACTGATTGATGTAAGGTATTATCAAAAAATGTCCCCCCCTATGTCAATGAGCGCAGCAAGAGCAATTTCTTTTCATTCGATTGTCTTTTATTAACTAGACAGTGCAGTGCACTTAATGTTGATTTGCCTGCTTGGTAGGCGAACTGCCTAGGATGGGGCGGTGTTCTTGTTAGAATTTAGGTAGGGGAACAGGTTAATAGACGTAGCAATATAGCCCTCCTTGACCGCTAGTTCACTAAAATGTATACACAAAATCACCTCAAGCGGTCATATTATATTAGATTTTATAAATGTCAGTGTAGCTTTGTATCTTGCATTGTGTAACTGGAATTTTGTAATAGGTGAAACTCTTTTTTTAGTGCAAAGAATACTGTCAATTATACGCTGCAACTACTTGAATTTAACAGCACTACATACTTAAAATATTAAATATAATACTACTCGAAGGTAGACTGGTACTTCAAATACGTAGTACCTACTATTCTTTGAACTTAAAACTTGTCAATAAAATATAACACTAGTATTTGTCGTACATTGAAATGCACTTGAAACCGATAACTCAACTTTCCAATTTTAACCATAGAACCTTAACTACCTATGGAATAATCCAAATACATAAGCTGCTGGGTTAATTCATCTGGAGCATTCAATTTGGAATATTTTTGCAGAAAACCCTTTACTTGCGGGTTGGTCAGCTTGTTTAAAGGAACATTAGAAGCCAAAAATATTTTATACAGATCTTCGTTACATTTTGACTGGCCATGGTTTTCGTTTTTAAAAGTCTCAAAAGAATGCTTTAACATTGGCTGAATGGGACCGGACTTCATTTTGTTGACCATAGTAATGTGAGACGGTGTCTTAATGTGTTTTGGTCTATTCGGTATTTCTTCGGGCAGGAAACAACTTGTGAACAAGGCGTGCAAAAAACATGATCGCCGTCCAAAACAAGTTCTGGATAAGACTTACTCCACGAAGTACATCGTATTTTCAACATACTCACCACTTTCGTTTTCACTTTTACTTTGTTTGAGCGTACAATACTAACTGTGTATTGACAACCTCAATAATACTGGTAGTAAACTGTAACAAATGTGAACAAATAAATAATGTATTGAAGGTGTAAGGGGTAGGTAAATTTCTCAATCGAAGAAAACCTTAATGCTTTATTAGTCTATTTATTGCCCTCTTAGAGAAATCCCAATCTAAGTCGAATTCAGGTGTTCACGCGCCGCATCGTTCATGCGGCACGGAGTTGGGGCACAAAACGTAAGAAAATAACACAGAAATCCTAAAGCATGATAGACTATTAGCAATAGTTCTTAAAATAAGCATTTCTCCTTAAAAAACACAAAAATATGCACAAATGCATATATTATGCAAACTGCATAAAATCTGGTCTTTAAGGTCACACGGCGACGTTTCGCTCATATTACTGAGCTTTATCAAACATATTATTTATTTTACTAAAAAGATCAATTCGTTAAAATTACATTTCCTTTCAGATAGCTACATGATTTACAAAATATATAAATAGACAAAAATATAAAAACAATGAACCAATTCTCAGTCTACGTTTCATGCTTACTCGAGAAAATAATATGACGAATAATTGTATATTTAGTACGGCTGGAATGTAAAGCGTCCCTTTTCATTATTCTTTTACTCGACTCTAACGAGCAGCGGTTATAAACCATAATGGGCGGGACATGGTTTGTTTACTATTTTAGAACATTTAATATTTCACTCACGCGTGACCCTCCGCTCGCTACGCTCGCTACGGGGGCTCAAGAAAAAGGAACTTACCAAAGCTAACCCAAGGCATACCCAAACTTAATAAAACAAAACTTTTTACAAACATAACTTAAAAAAAAAGCTTTGCCACTGCCAGGAATCGAGCCCGCAACGTCGCGTCGGAAACGCAGCATCGAACCACTGCACCACTAGAACCGTTACAGGAAACTCGCTGGACCGACAAGACATTCAAATAAACCCTCCAAATAGTAAACAATTCAAGCTCCGCCCACCCAACTGTCATTATGGTTTGTAACCGCGGCTCTCTAGAGGCGAATTATTCTTTTTGATTTTCATTATCTAATATAGGATTCGGAATATTTTTATGTATCAGTTAGTAATTGTTTTGTTAGTTAAAAGATTGTGATAGATTTTGCTCAAAGTGTTGATGTCCTTTTTATCGTTTACTGATTTATCCTCTTTTTTTTATTTCTCTCATTTCTTTTATTAGTAATTTGCGATAATTTGTTTCTTGTATGAGAATGTTCGTGTCATTCATACTTAGTGTTGCTTTCGTATGTATGTAAGGCAGTAGATCCTTTTTTTGTTTATTTATGACCGATTAATCGATTGTCGAGATATTGTGTTGTCAATCCAATATATTTATTTGGACCATTTATGCATGGTCAAGAGTGAGAATTTTACTTTTTAAAGGCGTAAATAGGGACTTAAGAACATTATGTGATTTATGTCAGACTGTGATATTATGTTTAGATAATATGTATAAATTTTTCAGACAGGTTGTTTGTACAGGGTGGCTCGAATTCGTGTCTATGTACGGGGAACTCGAAAACCGTAAGAGATACAGTGTCGGTCAAATTAAGGAAAAGTTTCGCATTTAGGTGCCTAACAATATGCCGTTTAGAAAGCTTTAAAATTCCGAGTATTTACGGAGATATCCGGAAAAAAACGAAATTTTTAAAAATCGTTTTATATTTTTCCTGGGCTTATTTAAAAACGGATTTCAAATCTAATTGCACTTTTGCATTGCCACTTTTACCGCTCTATCCAATGATGATATCTGAAATCCGACGTTTCCCCTTCAAGGGATCATCATTAACTTTCTTTTTTTAAATGCGAACTTTAATTTTTTTTATCGTTTTTCAGATGGTATTGGCGTTATTAATATGATTACGTGTTTTTATTTTTTTATTTTTATTTTTTTTTATTATTTTTATTTTATATATTTTGCTGTGGCGTAATTTTAAATAATTTATGGTAGGTACTTTTGAAATTTTCATATTCTATAAAAATAGTTAAATTATTTTTTACGAGAATATGGCCATAAACTATTACTAAAACAAGTTGCTTAGTGCAAAGATAAGATATTTTCAACTTTTAACCAATTAAAATATTTATTTAATAGAGAACATCAACAATTTATAATCGTACTACGTGATAGTATCTTTTTATTATTTATTAGCAAAATTCCAATAGGTGTTTTTCCATCAAAGTACCTATAGTATCACGTAGTATGATTATAAATAATTGTTGATGTTCTCTATTAAATACATTTTTTTAATTGGTTAAAAGTTGAGAATATTTTATCTTTGTAGTAAGCAACTTGTTTGATTAATAGTTCATAGCCATATTCTCGTAAGAAATAATTTTACTATTTTTTATTTTTAATACGCTCCAATTTTCCATCCAGTTAATACAAAAACAAAATAAAATATTATTATAGAATATAAAAATTTCAAAAGTAACTACCTTAAATTATTTAAAATTACGCCAAAGCGAAATATATGTATAATTAAAAAAATAATAATAAAAATTAAAAAAAAAATTAAAAAAAATAAAAAAAATAAAAATACATAATCATATTAATAACGCCAAATTCATCTGAAAAACGATAAAAAAAATTATGTTCGTATATAAAAAAAGAAAGTTGATAATGATCCCTTGAAGACGAAACGTCGGATTTGAAACTGGATATCATCATTGGATAGAGCGGAAAAAGTGGCAATGCAAAAGTGCAATTCAATTTGAAATCCGTTTTTAAATAAGCCCAGCAAAAAAATAAAACGATTTTTCAAAATTTCGGTTTTTTCCGTATATCTCCGGAAATACTCCGAATTTTAAAGCTTTCTAAACGACATATTGTTAGGCACCTAAATGCGCAATTTTGCCTTAATTTGACCGACACTGTATCTCTTACGGTTTTCGAGTTCCCCATACATAGACACGAATTCGAGCCACCCTGTACAGGGTGGCCCGTTTAAGAGGGGCCTATACCTTATCTCGAAAACTACGTGGGTTGGAAAAAAAATTTAAATACAAAAGTTGTTTCTAGTAAAATGATCTTTATTTTTTTTGGATTGTTTTAATTGTCACTTTTTTATATACAGGATGGTCAAAGAAAGTTACACTTTTTTAAATGTAACACCCTATATTTTATTACATTTTTGGATTCTACTTAAAATTCTAAGCATATTTGATGTATGATGTTATACCTCTAGAGTTAGTAGTTTCACAGATATAAACAGTTGAAAATCGGTACTTTGACTACTTTTCACCTTGGTAGCAAGAAGACCATTAGAGATGGAGTAAAATTAATTTCACATTCCGATCTTAACTTTTCAAGAGCTATTTGACGGTATTAATTGGCAGGTGGTACCATGGGTACCAAATCTGGTACCTCTGTAGGTACCATCAGTTAGCACCATCAGATAGCTCTTGGAAAGTTAAGATAGGAATGTGGAATTCATTTTACTCCATCTTTAATGGTCTTCCTGCTACCAAGGTGAAAAGTAGCCAAAGTGCCGATTTTCAACTGTTTATAGCTGTGAAACTACTAACTCTAGAGGTATAACATCATACAACAAATATGCTTAGAATTTTAAGTAGAATCCAAAAATGTAATAAAATATAGGGTGTTTCATTCAAAAAGTGTAACTTTCTTTGACCATCCTGTATATAAAAAAGTGACGATTAAAACAATACAAAAAAAAATAAAGATCATTTTATTAGGAATAACTTTTGTATTTAAATTTTTTTTTCCAACCACGGCAGTTTTCGAGATAAGGTATAGGCCCCTCTTAAACGGGCCACCCTGTACATCGGTTATTAACATGTATAGTTTTTAAAAATATATTTTTTGTATTATTGTAAAATAAATGAGTTCGTTGTTAAATAGTATATTATTCAACGAGCATGTAATGATAGGTATAACTCATGAGGATGAAGTTTGCGGCACGAGCCGAAGGCGAGGGCCGTAATTCATCCGACTGAGTAATGGCAATTACATGCGAGTAGAATACTATACTTTTTATACGATTATTATACAGGGTTGATTAAAAAATAGAGTCATAGCCAAGATTAAATACAATTTTGTTAGGCAATATTGACAAAATATAATACTGAACTTAACATGAAATAATAATAATAATATTAAAATACTTTATTTAGAATTTATGAACTACGTACGATAATAAACAGTGTGATAATAAAATTAACGGAATGACGGAGATTTAATCTACTAATTACCAATGATCTATCTAATCTACAGAATCTACACCACACACGCCTGAGTCTCCCTACGGCAAAATATTTTTCTTTCTATGTAGATGCGGGTTCATTGGGAGTACAATTTAAAATTATTGGGGATTATACAGGGTGCTACAGAAAAAAGATTCCTATCAAACATACAATTTTTTTAATAGAGCGTTCCATATTTTAATTTATTTCTGAATTCTATGGATCAAATAAAGGTAAGCTATCGTTATATTTCCTATGCCAAGCATCAATGGTTTTTGAGAAATTTTTGAATTTGTAAAATTGCACGATTTTTTTTAAGGAACTAGTATTGTGCCTAGAATACTGATGTTATATACACACTACTAAATACGATATTAAATGAAAAGGTCAAACACAAAACAAAATATATTTTAAATTAAAGAAATATATACAGGGTTGTAAATCAATCTTGTACAAAATTGTTGACTTTTAAAGTCGGTTAACTTGTTTATTTTAAATGGCACACTCTGTATGTAATGATATAATATAGTACAATATTTTAATGTTCCTCTTTAAGTTTTATATATATTTTTAATACTGTATTTAATGTGTGTGCGTAATAACAGTGTTTTAGACACAATTGTTTTTTTTTATTTTCGTGCAGTTTTACAAATTTAAATATATCAAAAACCATTGGTGATGGCGCGATGGGTATGGGAATCATAACGGTCACTTACCTTTATTTGATCCCTACAATTCAGAAATGACATAAAATGTGGGGTGTTCAATTAAAAAAATTGAATGTTTTATATTAATCTTTTTTTTAGTGCCCTGTATAACCCTAATAATTCTAAATTGTACTCCCAATGATCTCTCATACATCTATAAAGGAATATTTAAAGAATATTTTGCCAATTTCCATAGAGAGTCCGAGGCGTATGAGGTTCGCCAGCCTGTATACAACATTTAACAATTTTAAATTCAATTAATATTTTAATTATTTATCCATGTCATTTTTACAAAAATTAATTGTGATATTCGAACAATTTGTAAAATTTAGTGTAGGAGCCTTATTTACATCGAAACTAATGTTTTCGTTATTGGTCCGTGGTCGATCTATTATGTACATAAGTACTTGTAGATGTACTTGCGCCTGGTGCGCCTCCGCTGACCGACTGCAAAATTTTATCACCGATATTCTTCTTATTATTAAACGAATTGTCTATATACACGGTGTCCCATGTAAGAATGCACACTACAGGGATCTCGTAAACCAGAAGAGGTTCAAAGATGATTAAATTAGAGAAAAGTTGCGCCTTGCTGAACTCTACAACGTCATGTTTCGAAATCTCAAAAAATGCGATTACTTCCGAAGATATTTGGAAAAAACCGAATTTTCCCGATTTCGTTTTTATTTTTTTCTGACTTTATTTTTACAGATATGACAATACAAATTTCACATTACCATTGCTACTTTTCCTGCTCTTCAAGTTGATGATATTAGATTTTCAATCTGACCTTTGGTTTCTTAGCAACCATCATCAACTTTGTTTTTTTAAATGGTCGAAAATTTTTTTTTATTCATAAAAAACTCTAATTTCAATCCTAAATCCAACGACATATCGCTCTTAACATTTAGCCGACGTTTCGGATGAAAAAAAAAACATCATCAATGTTATTTGATGATGATTACGAAGGAGCGAAACGTCGAATCAAAAACATAATTACGTCATCATGTAGAGTGGAAAAAACGGCATAGGAATGTGAATTTTATTTTGATCTGTCTTCTTTTGTGAAATCAGAAAAAAATTTATTGCCAAAATTTATGTTTACAATTTCAAGAATTCGTAGATTTTTTTCTGAGTCTGTAAGAGATAGATTAAAATAAATTTTTCATTTTTATTGTTATTTTCTCCTCTACAGCATGACGTCATTCAATTCTTGATTCTACGTTTTGGCTTTTCTCGACCATTATCAACTTTTTTTAAAATAATCCCAAAATTTTAAGCTTTAACTATTATTAGGACAAGTAAGCAAAATGTTATCATCAAATAATTAATTGCGAGTTATTCCAGTTACACCGTCTTGAAATAGTAGGCTTTGAAACGCATTTGTTTAAATAAATCATGTCGATCTGTCAGTATTGCCGATAAATCGAAATTTTTACGTAAAGAAGTACATTTAGTTCCGAAATTACCGATTAAATTTAAACTTTTTCTTGTCTTGTGATAGTGTGAGTGTTTTTAAATGATGGGACATTTTTGAAATGAAGAAAAATTGGACATGTTATGTTGTTATATTGAAAGCCATAAAAATTGTTTCGACGCTGAAAGGCAATATTTGCTCAAATATCCAGAGCGACGCGAACCTAATAGATCAATTTTCAAAAGACTTCTCACAAACCTAAGGAAATATGGCGCATTTCAAAAACCAGTGTCGCATAGAGTAAAGACGAACGATCCAGAACAAGCATTAACCGTTTTATTAGCTGTACAAGAAGAAGATACTGTGGGATTAAGATCAATCGAAAAAGAGCACAATGTTCCTAAGTCCAATGCTCAAAGGATACTTCACAAGGAAGGTTATCGTCCATTTAGATTCCGGATATGTCATAGTTTAGTACCTGGTGATCAACAGCGCAGAATGATTTTTTGCGAGTGGCTGACAAGAATGTGTGATGAAGATCGTGAATTTCCAAGAACTATTCTTTGGTCAGCCGAAAGTTATTTTTGTAACAATGGAATTTTTAATCGACATAATCAACATTATTGGGCAAAGCATAATAAACATCGTGTACGACCATTGAGGCACCAGCAACGCTTTGTGTGGTGTGGTATTTTAGGAACAAGGATTATCGGACCAATAATTTATGAAGGTGCTCTAAATGCAGAAAGATATTTCATTTCCAGTTCTTGAGTAAAGATATTGAAGATATTCTTGATAACATTCCTCTGGCAGAAAACAATAGTATTTGGTTTCAGCAGGATGGGGCACCATAAATTCAACAAACATAATTCTCGGAACAACGTTGAATATCTAACAGAAAGTTTTCAGAACAAAGTAATCGCCACTAATGGCCCAATAAGATGGCCTGCGCGATCTCCCGACATCACTTCGTTGGATTTTTTCTTGTGGGGGGCTATCTCGACGATGAAGTCTACTGGAAAACGTACGAAAATGTAGAACAACTTAGAGCCGAGGTTGAAGCCGCTATTGCAAGGATAACGCCAATGATGCTAGAAAACGTAATGAATGAAATTGTTTACCGTTGCTACGTTTGTTTAGAGAATGAGGGAGGACTTTTTGAACATATGATTAAATAAGATTGTTTCAATGAACTGTTTTGCAGCGTAGAAATAAAATATTTTGTTTTTTGATAATAACATTTTGCATACTTGCACCTATGTGATACGTCGTTGAATTCAGAATAAAAAGGACAATTTAACTGTCCTGAAATAAAATTTTGGGATTATTGTAAAAAAAGTTGATAATGGTCGAGAAAAGCCAAAACGTAGAATCAAGAATTGAATGACGTCATGCTGTAGAGGAGAAAAAGACAATAAAAATGTAAAATTTATTTTAATCTATCCCTTACAGTAGAAACAGAAAAAATCTACGAATTCTTGAAATTGTAAACATAAATTTTGGCAATTAATTTTTTTCTGATTTCACAAAAGAAGACAAATCAAGATAAAATTCACATTCCTATGCCATTTTTTCCCCTCTACGTGATGACGTAATTATGTTTTTGATTGGACGTTTCGTTCCTTCGTTATCATCATCAAATAACATTGATGATGGTTTTTTTCGTCCGAAACGTAGGATAAGCTATATGTCGAGATTAGAGCGACATGTCATTGGATTTAGGATTAAAATTAGAGTTTTTTAGGAATAAAATAAATTTTTTCAACCATTTAAAAAACAAAGTTGATGATGGTTGCTAAGAAACGAAACGTCAGATTGAAAATCTAATAACATCAACTTGAAGAGCAAGAAAAGTAGCAATGGCAATGTGAAATTTGTATTGTCATGTCTGTACAAATAAAGTCAGAAAAAAATAAAAACAAAATCGGGAAAATTCGGTTTTTCCCAAATATCTTCGGAAGTAATCGGATTTTTTGAGATTTCGAAACACGACGTTGTAGAGTTCAGCAAGGCGCAACTTTTCTCTAATTTAATAATCTTTGTACCTCTTCTAGCTTACTAGATCCCTGTAGTGTGCATTCTTATATGGGACACCGTGTATATCCTTCCGCCACCGATGTCGATTTCCAACCTCCATGTCTTTTTAAAGTAGTGATGTCTTCTCCTGCATCAACTAGTAATGTTGCAGACGATTTTCGGAAACAGTGGCCCGTGTATTGATCTGGATTTGATAGGTTTAAAAAGGAAGCTATTTCCTTTCCCATGGCTCCAAATTTGTTTATTCCAATTTTCTGAGCAGTACACTTTCCTTTTTTGATAATTCAAAAAAAGAGATGTGGAGTCGATGTTAGTTGGGCGTATATTAATACATTTTTTACAAATATCATAGAACATTTACAATGCCCGTGCATTGTAAATGTTCGCACTATTTTGGTTTTGGTCTTAGGAATGGTTATTAATAGAGCAGATCCAAGGTTTTAAACATCTTTAATATCCATTAGGTGCAGCTCGTTTGTTCGGCAAGCACCCATTATGCCCATAATTAATGCAACCTGAAAACAAGAAGAGCTTGTTTAAGAATAGAGAATACGTACAGGGATCTCCCCTTAACTGTCTTATTTTACAGTTTAGAGAAAAATGGTTAATACAAAAGTTGTAAGGTTTCACTTGAATTTTTTTGAGGACCAATCTTTTTTTATACAGGGTGTTTAAAAACCCGATCCATTTTTTTAAACGGAACACTCTGTATATTATATTATCAATTTAATGAGATTTTCTTCCTCATTCCAAATAGAAAGTTTATGTATTATTATTTATTTAATTTTATTTATTTATTATTTTATTTTTTAGTATTATTTTGGAAAAAATCTCAAATTTCCATAAAATTAATTTTGACTTTATGATTTTAATGATTGACATTGTCATAGTCAAAACTGTGTTATCAATAAAGCCAAAAAGGTGATACAACTAAGGTGGAAAATAAGACTGATGGTAATAAATACACGAAAAATATCAAATATGTACCTATTGGCAAAAATATTAGAGAAAAGAATTATAAACTATATAGTTATTTGGAATCAGGAAGAAAATCTCTTTGGAATACAGGGTGTTCTATTTAATAAAATGAATCATTGTGACGTTGCGGTTTTTTGAGACACCCTGTATAAATAAAGATTGGTCTTCAAGACAATTTAAGTGTAGTAAAAAAAAATGGTAAATCTGAGGGATAGATTTTCGTTCTAAAAAACTGCGCAACTTTGAGTAATTTTCTATATTAATGTTATTATTTATATCCAAAGTGCTTCTTAACATGGAGTACTGGCTCCATAATGATGAAGATTTGTCTGAAAGTTCTCCAAAATAAGCTAATAGCACATTTTCAGAAAAAGAGAATTGACGTTTTTGCGGGCTCGCCAATCCATAAAAGTGCTATACACCATTTCGTACTTTTTCCTGGATTTTTCAGGCAATAAATGCTTTGTAGTTATATTTGCAGCATTTAAAACTTCTGGGGGCGTACACATTTCTACTTCATTTTCGGAATCGGATTCCATAATTATTATTATTATTAAATTTCTGATCTCGCAGTCACTTTGACGTCTGATCTGATGTTTGCAAAATAGTTTGACAAAAGAACACGGTCATGGCATGCCTGAATTTGTTAAAACCAGTGACTTCTTTAATATTACTCAACGGCCCGTGAGTAATGAATGACATTGTTTGACTGAAAGCAGATCTATAATAATGTTATTTTTTAATGATCGTACTAAAAATGTTTACTATACTTTTCTCTGGCCAATAATAATTTATTAGTGTTTGCTTGATTTTTCCTAAGACTTCAGAATTATATTCAGGAGAGGTTAATGCGATAGCTCGATCAGTTAGGCTTTTTATATTATTAGACTATTCTTTTGGTTATTTGAATGATATTCAGTTAAAATTAAGATATCGACCTGACCATTACTTTTTTGTATACCTTTTCGTTTTTAAATTTTGTTCCTTCTTATTTCTAATTAATGTTAGATCAAAAAAATGTATTTGATCATTTTCTTCAATTTCGGTAGTAAATTGTAATTTGGTATGAAAATTATTGAGCGCGTTAAGGGTGTTAGCAGAGAAGCAATCATCAACAAACCTTTTGAAGAAAGTTATATTAAAATTAAGTGTTTATAACAGTCTTCTCCAAATATTCCGTAGCTAAATATACTATTACGGAAGAAATTGGAGAACCTTTGGCACATCCATTTAATCTTCTTCTTCTTCCAGTGCCATGCCTTCAAGTGGCGTTGGCGATCATTCTGGCCCAGATAATTTTATTAACCGCTGCTCTAAACAAATTTGTTGACGTCTCACCAGTCCACTGCCGCAAGTTTCGTAACGAAGAAATTCGTCTTCGGCCAGGCCGTCGTTTCCCATCAATCTTGCCCTGCATTACTAGTTGGAGGAATCGATATTTTTCACCCCTCATAATGTGGCCAAAGTATGTCAACTTCCTCATTTTGACGGTTTGCAGGACTTCTTTCTCTTTGTTGACCCGTTGCAGCACCCTTTCATTTGTGATATGTAAGATCCAAGGTATCCTCAGCATGTGTCTGTAGCACCAGAGTTCGAAAGCTTCGAGTCGTTTCTCAACGTTGTCAGACAAGGTCCATGCCTCAACTCCGTAGTACAGGATCGAAAAGACATAACAGGGGAGGACGCGGGTTCTAGTATCTACCGCTAGCGTAATGTTGCATAGTACATTCCTTAGATTGTTAAAGGCACTTCTTGCTTTTTCTATCCTAACTCTGATTTCCCGAGAGTGGTCCCACTGATCATGAAGAGAGCAACCTAGATACGTGCTTGTGTTAACACGTCCTAATTGTTTATTTTTTACATAAAAGCGGTCGTCTAGGTTGATTATTTTGCTTATTATCATTATTTTTGTTTGTTTAATATCTAAGGATAGTCCGTATTCCTCACTGACACTCGTCACTCGGTTTATTAATGTTTGAAGTCCTTCCACGTCACTTGATAGTAATACCGTGTCGTCTGCGTATCGTAGATTATTGACTACCACTCCATTTATCGATACTCCGCAGTCTACCCCTTCAAGTGCTTTGTTAAAAATGTCTTCTGAGTATATGTTGAAGAGTAACGGAGATAAAATACAGCCTTGTCGTACTCCTTTTTGAATATTTATCATGTTGGAATATTCATTATTCACTTTGACCTTCGCGTTTTGATGCCAGTATAGATTATTTATAATGCGTCGTTCTGCAGCGTCTATTTCTAGTTTCTCCAGAATGGTCATCAATTTCGTCGAAGGCCTTTTCATAATCGATAAAGCAGGCGTAAGTATCTACATCAACATCACGTGCTCGTTGAATTAGCACTTGTACACTGAATAGCGGCTCTCTAGTCCCGAATCCTCTCCTGAACCCAAACTGACTGTCGCTAAGAAATTCCTCAATTTTTGTGTATAGTCTTTGATGTATGATTTTAAGAAATAGTTTTAACATATGGCTCATTAAAGAGATTAATCGGTATTCATTGCATCTTTTAGCCTTACTGCTTTTTGGGATTGTAATAAATGTTGATATTAACCAGTCTTTTGGTAATTCACCTGTTACATATATGTCATTGAATAAGTCCAGTATGGGTTCAAGGTGTTGTTCTAGAAGTTTAATGAGCTCTACCTGAACCTCATCCGGTCCAGGGGCCTTGTTATCTTTCATGTGACGTAAAGCTAACAGTAGATCCTCTTTAGTGATATGGGGTTCTATTTCAGTTGGTATATTTATGGAATTATCCCTGTGTTCATCAAGAAAGGGCTCTTTAATATAGTTTTCCCAAGTTTTCATCTTTTCGTTTGAATCCCAAATTGCTAGTCCATCTTCATTTATTAATGTCGTCATGTAATTTTTCTTTATCATTCCTGCTGCCTCTTTAACTTTCTTGTGCATATTGAATGAATCGTGTTTTTTTTTTCTATTTCCTCAATCTCTGCACATTTCAAGTTTAACCACGACTTTTTTGCATCTTTTATTTTCTCTTTGATTATCTTGTTTATTTCTCTGTATTTTATTTCATCTCTATTTTTGAACTGTCTTCTCTCCTCCATCAATTCCAATATTTCTGTTGTCATCCATATCTTTTTTTTTTGTTTTCTTTGCGGTTCCAGGTTGTTTTTTGTAAGTGAGACAGTAGTATGTTTTACGTTGTTCCATTTGCCTTCTATTGTTTGTTGGGAATTTGAAGGGATATTTGCAAATTGGTTGTTAATCTCTTGTTTAGTGATGCCTACGATATTCTCGTTTGCGAGAATCTCGTCTCGTCTCGTCTCGCTTTCGAGACGAGACTCGAGATGATAGTTTAAATTTTCTTTCCGAGATAATACGAGACTCTCAAACAGTCTCGTCTCAAATCTCGCACGAGTGTCTCGTAAAAGCCTCGAAGTATCGCAGATACAAATGTCAAATATATAATTTATTATTCTAATTATCGCGCAAGTTATTGAAACATATTTTTTAAATGAAGATCTTACTATGTCATAACTTGTCATTATATTGATGACTCGTGGCAATTACAATCTATAACTCTGGATTTTGTACCTTCTCTAGGAAAACATACAGGGAAAGATATCTGAACTTTCTACCAATGTCTCAAAGAAAAACAATTAACTGATAAAATTCAAGGCATAACAGTTGACAATGCCTCGGCAAACACAACTTTTATCGAAGAACTTCAGACCCTTATACCACAATTGAATATAGAAGACTGTCACTTTAGGTGTTTTGGGATTTGTTCAAGACTTTAAAATTAGTGAGTACGACTACAGCGACCATTATCGAAGAACAAATTAGTGATAGCAGTGACGAAAATGACATAGAAAATCAAATTGAAGAGATTGATGAAAACTCTAACGCAATTTGCAAAATAAGGTCTGTTTTTTAAAAAAAAAATCAAACGTTCAGCGCAGCTTTTAATAAGATTTAAAGGTGCCTGTGAAGCAACTAGGGATGCAAGTAATCTTACTCCTGTGTTAGATGTAGCACACGGTGGAATTCCAGTGATGACATGCTAGCAGTTGCACTGAAATGTAAAAACGGCCTCAATTTCGTATGTCAAAACGCAGATCTTCAAAAATTCGCAGTAACAAAAATGAATTGGCAACACTTGAAGAAGTCCATAAATTACTGATAAACTTTAAAATTTTAACAAAAAACTACAAGGGGAAAAATATGCTACGTTGCCTATGTTTATTGTATCAATCAATCTGTTAATTGACAAACTTGAAAGTAAAATTCTTGAATAGGACCTTAAAGCCGACCGAAACAAAGTGGATGAATAGCTTATTATGGATTTTCAGACAGCCCGTGATAAAATTCTAAAATACTACCAAGAAACTAACTGGATATATACCGTAGTCTTAATTTTGGACCCCCGGCATAAGTTAGAAACTTTTGACGCTACCACGTGGGGTAAGAATTGTAGAAAACCAGCCTCGAAAAATTTGAAGATATTTTCAAAATTTATTCCTCAAAATTTGAAAGTGAGAAATAACAAAAACAGAGACACTGAAAAGTTCAGAACCTGATCATGACAAAGACTCTTTCAACTCAGATTTTGAAATTGATTTTGATGCTCTGTATCAGGTGGCGTCATCATCATCGCCTAGCGAAGGAGTGATGGAGGAGTTTCAACACTATATTTCCTTGCCACGATGTGACAAGACAACAAATATACTAGAATGGTGAAAGTACCATGATTCTCAGTTTCCGGTCTTGAGTGCGATGGCGAGGGATTTTCTCAGCATTCAAGCCACATCTGTAGCGGCAGAAAGGCTGTGTTCCCGGGCTTCTTTAACCATAAGAAAACATCGGAACCGGCTGAATAATACATAAGCTAGATGCCTTTTATGTTTAAATGACTGGGTTAAAAATAAAAATATTGTTCAATAAGTTGACCAAGTTACATGATATATATACTTTTTATGAATCCACCCAAACACCTTAGTTATGTAAGTTGGGGAAAACTCTATCCCATTTTTACTCTTACTTACCATACGCCAATAATAAATAAAATTTTATATGATGCCAATTTATTAATTTTCCCATCTCCCAACATACAACACTTATTACCAACAATGCAAGTTTGAGAAAAATATCGCATTTTTAATATCTGAGATATTAGAGAGGATTCATGAAAAGTGACACACACTATACTCTATTTCGAAATGGTGCGGAGTAATAAAACCTACTTATAAATGCAAAACGCTAACAGAGTGGTCAAATACATTTTTGTGATTTCTAAATATTTAGCCACAGCTGTTATAGCCTGCTGTATTATATTTTAACCATTCCACCCTGTTTTGTGTGGCAATCCCACTGCAAACAATAGGCTTTAATAGCAAAGGGGCCATTTTCTACCTGCAGTAGCGTACGTTTGGGTATTTAATTTAAAATACCTGTTTTACCTAAGTACTTTTATTTATTCACTTATTTATGTATATTCAAAAACAGTTAGTATTACTGTAACATTTTATCACATATAATATTTATATAATAAGGTATAAGAATTGCGATTTTGTGTAAACAGTTATGTAGAGAACTATGGTATATCATTTTCGTCGTCAGAAAAATCCGTCGAATCTTCGTCATGTTCCAAGGATATAATTAAAGGCTCTACAATTAGGTCAATTAAATGGTCTAGTTTCCACGTTTTTTCTTCTTCTTTTATAACATGCTCAATACACTTACGCCATTTTTCAGAATCGACATTTTTTAAAGATTCCTCAAAGATAATTTTAACATCTTTCATTTTAAACGTCGTGTTTCTCCTTGCTACATAACTTTTTACTTGGGCCCAAACAAGTTCAATGGGATTTAATTCGCAATACGGAGGCAGACGAAGAATAGTAATATTTCGTTTCTGTGCAATTTTGTCAACTACATACTCGGTGAAACGAGCTTCATTTGAGGACACTATGGACAACAGTTCCTTTTTCACCATACTTTCATCAAATGGTATGTTATTCTGTCTAAACCACTGAATAATATCCGCTTTTCTCCATGAATTAGTTGGTATTCTGTCAACTTTTCTGGAATGATAACTCGCATTGTCCATCACTATCATAGAATTAGGTGGAATGAGATCTAACATTTGTTCAAAATATTCTTCGAACACATCGCCATTCATGTCTTCATGGTAATCGCCAGAATGATTTGACTCAAACATTAACAAACCGCCCTCAACAAAACCATCAACACTTCCAAGGTGTGTAATAATCAGTCGCTTTTCTTTCCCAGATGGTGGTTTTAGTCCGGTGGACCAGCCTTCTAAGAATGCTTGACGAAAACTTGAAATATTTTTGTCTTGCCAAATCTTCCCAACTGTATATCCTTCATTAAGCCATGTTTCGTCCAGATAATAAATCTTTCTATTCTCACTTCGAAACTGCTTTATCTGTCTTAAGTAATGTCTCCTCCAGCAAATAATTTCATCTTTTTCGATTAGGAGCGATTTTCTGCTTTGTTTTTCCCAGCTGAAATTCATTTGTTTTAAAGTTGTCCACAATTTCTTCCTGCTTATCGTTGGAGACATATTTTGGTCTTGCTTCAAGGCTCCTAAAATTTTGTCGATGGTTGGTATTTCCTTATTAAAATAAAAGGAATGTACTGTTCTTCTAATTATAAGTTTGTAGTCTTCATCGATAGGCACCGTCTTTCTTCCTGAAGATGGTATAGGTGGTTTTACAGCTCCACTTTTTCGTTCACACCTTAATTTATATATCGACGTTTTTGAAACACCCGTCATTTGCGAACACATTTCCACCACAGTATCAACGCTATACAGAGGATTTTGATGTTTGAGGGCGTCATATACATTAAGAATAATATTCTTTTCGTTAACAGAAAATGGACATTTGCTCGCTCGTTTCACTGGAGAGAAAACTGAATTAGCCATTTTAATTGAAACTATGAAATGAAACAAACACACTGTGTCTTCTTCGGAAGAACAAATATAACTGAAAAATTACAATTACTTAAACTTTAGGGTATGCATACAAAAAATCGTCAAATTTGAATGTTTACAATAGTAATAAAAAAACCTAAGTGTGATAAATATAATGCTGGGAAAGTCCGAGTATTAGGACAGGTAAACGTTTAAAATATGTACGTATATGTACGTAATTATGTACGCCTATGTATCAGCCATCAGAAAATGATTTATTACTTCGCATCATTTCGAAATAGAGTATACATAATATATTTTCGTTTTTTTTTCTCTATTTTCTTTTTGTTCGTTGAAATGAAATTTAGAACTGATTTTATTATTTATTATTTATATTTCATGTATCTATGATCGATTTTCGTTTTTTCCTATTTTTGTTGTCTTGTTGGATTATTATGTTTTTATTTATTAAAATAAAAATTTGAACTGATTTTATTTGTGTATTTCATTTACACAGGAAACATGAACATTTTGCGAGGCTTTTGTGAGATCTTTGCGAGACACTCACGCGAGACATGAGGCGAAACGAGACTTTTATTCCGAGACGAGAGATGATACGAGACTTTCCACTTTTCTTGCGAAATAAGACGAGATTTTTCAAAGTCTCGTATCGTCTTGTCTCGTAGACATCACTACTCTTGTTGTACTTTGTGTTTTATTTCTTCGGTTTTCAGTGTTTTTATGTCTGTTGTCTTGTTTATATTATTCTTTCTCATCTTCTTCAATCGTAGTTAGTTGTATTTTTGCTGATAGTAGATTGTGGTCAGACGAAATATCTGCACCAGGATATGTCTGTACTGATGATATTGAGTTGCGGAACCTTTCATTAATTGTGATGTAGTCTATTTGGTTTATAAGATATAAACAAGTAAAACACAATTTTACTTAAAATTCCACTATAATTGAAACTCGAATTAACTAATTGTCAATTTATCAAGAATGAATGGCAGTATTACAAAATGTTGTTGTCGCCCTATCGGTTCTACAGACTTGGTTTTTCTTTATTTTTATGCAAGCAATAAAAT